>JAKTSS010000026.1:28031-56481 GCA_030580355.1 Debaryomycetaceae sp. yHKB357 | reverse complement strand
TTCGCCAAAGATTTGGGCCCGGAGCTTCCTCACCTGCAATAGGCGTGCTTTGGTAGGAGCACTTATTAGCGACATGGTGTGTGTTATGAGAATGGAATCCAAATCAGAGATCACTGTTGGAGAAGAGCTGACGATCACCGAATTCGCACTGACGTAAACTGCGCTGCCCTGAATTTTTTTTTAAAAGTTCATGAAACACTCTCTAACTAAATAAAAATTGCTCGTGAAAACTATCAATTCTCTCTAAAATTAATGAGAGTTGCTCCCTGAAATTATTAGTGCTCCCTAAATTTATAAGGAGACATCACTAAATTTTCAGAGCATCCGCATTTGTGTGATTTTTTTGAGGCAGTGTTCCAGTAGTTCCGCGAAAAAGCCACAACTACCCTCGGCACTTTGAGAACACTTGAGGAAATACACCGGAGAATACGCTAGAGACCTGATACCGCGCTTCTTCCACCGCCCTCCAAGTACTTTTCTTCAAACTCTGATCCATCATCGTGTCTCAACTATTCATGTCAAACGACGACTCAAATACCCATTCAGACGCTAGATTACATCCAAACTCTTCCGCTTATCACTCCAGCTCCTCATCTCGCAACTCATCGTCTCAGAATGACCCTGCTTCTCATCACAGTCACAGCTCTCGTCACAACTCTGATCACAGCCCTCGTCACAACTCCGATCACAGCTCCTCTGCGCAGTCGCTCTTGAACTCTTCCGCCTCTTTGCATCCGCCAAACACCCACCACTCCACTGATTCGCTACACTCGTCCCAGTACCTGCCTTCCTCTCGCTTCTTCAGATCGGCGACCATCTCCCGTGACGATCTCTCCAAGCAAACTCTCCACGGCTCTCCTCACAACATCTCCTCGGTCCAGCATCCGTCAAATGCCGACTTGCAAGACTTGGCCCAGGGCCTAGACTTTGCCTTGGGCACCGATACTTCCCTGGGCCACTGGTTTCCCCCTAGGAAACCGCAAAGCACCCTCGACGAAGATATTTTGACCCTAGACGCCTTGTCTCAGGGCCTGCCCCGCCGTCGCCTGAAACCAAATACACTCTCCGATGACGTGGACGAGGCTTTGCATCCTAATGACCGTAAACTCTTTACTAGTATCCCGCTACGCCGCTTTAGCCACTCTCGCAAACACAACTCTAATACAGACTACCCTTACTCGTTCGACCTGGACGAGGACTCCTCAGCAAAGACTCGCGGCCTGGTGCATTCCGACTTGGAGGCTGGGTCCTCCTCTGCAAACCCCCCGAGCCCAAACTCTGAGAGTATTCCGGCAAAGGTCACTCAGATGCTCGCACGTGTCCTGGATCGGGTTGCCGGACAGGGCAAGGACAGTGCTAAGCCCACCGACAGAGTGTCCCTCGGATCGCACCTATCGGTTCCCGACCTTCCAGGAACTAACAAGTCGTCTCCCCAGTCGTCACCCCTGAAAAGGCGTCAGTCCTCGGTAGATACAAAACACGCAAGTAATGTGTTGGTATCCGTCACGTCCGCGCCGCGCCGAAAGTCAGAACCCTCAGCACGCAACTCGAGTGCCGAGCCCAGTATCCGGCCCCTCGAATCGTGCCCCTCCGTAGAATCCGATATGAGTGATTTGCTCCCGCCAAAGGAACCTCCGCTCTATGGGAAAGCGCTCGGAATCTTTGGCGCCCGATCGCCGGCTCGGCGTTTTTGCTACAAGCTTGCTGCAAACTCCATGACCAGCAAGTACCTCTTTGTTTTGCTCATTGTCCATGTGGCCTTGCTCAACTACCGTCAATGGGACCCGAAAGCTTTGCGTGGATACTACTTCGCCGGCTACAACTGGGCGGATTGGCTCATGGTTGGAATAAACTGCGTCTACACCGTCGAAGCCATCATCAAATCAATAGCGTTTGGTTTTAACGACGATAAAGCGGCGTTTGAGGCGTGCGGCGTGCCGTATCCGCACTCCAAGTGGGCGCGCCGATTCAAGTCTAATTCTGCAGTCATTTGGGCATCAAAAATATCCGGCTTGACGTTGCTCCGCTCGTGGATACGGGGCAGAAACCACAAGACGCCGCAGCAGTTTCCGGAACAGCCTCTAGACTCACCGAGCCCGGTACTGCCCAAGTTTGCGACCATGCATGCGGATAGTAGGTTTGCCCTGGCGTCCAGTCTTTCGGGCACCAAATCTAGAGAGCCGGAAGCGTTTCTCGCATACGAAAATACCCTAATGCTTGATAAACCCAAAGGTGTCGACAATGTGCAACGAGCTTACTTTCGCAGTAATTGGGCTCGAATAGACTTCTTCTCCATCATTTGCTTCTGGATATCGCTCCTCTTTTCAATAAACGGTTTCGACCGGAAACACCATTTTTTCTTGTTCCGCGCCCTCAGTTGCTTACGCATACTTCGATTATGCAACTTGACTACCGGCACGTCTACCGTTCTCAGCGCATGTCGCCTCGCGCTTCCGCGCTTGGTTGACGTTGCCATTTTCATTGGCTGCTTTTGGTTGCTTTTTGGAATCATCGGCGTCCAATCATTTAAAACATCCCTTACTCGCCAATGCTTGTGGACCGACCCGGCGAATGCCACTGATGTATACGTCAACGCAGAGCAGTACTGTGGATCGTCTCTCACGACCGCGGGTACTGTTATGCCCTACATCTTCCGCAATGGCACCATTGGGCCTGCTCCAAAGGGCTTCACCTGCCCCGTAAATTCTGTTTGCATGAGCGGTAAGAACCCTCACGGCGGCTACGTCAACTTTGATAATATCTTCCAGCTGCTCGAAATGGTATTTGTGATCATGAGTGCCAACACCTTCACAGATATCATGTACGATACTATGGATTCTGACACAGTTGCCGCATGCCTTTTTTACGTCACCGCTATTTTCATTATGACAGTGTGGCTTCTTAACGTCTTCACATCTGTGCTAGTGGCGTCATATATTATTTCCAAGGAGAAACTACCGCCACAGCCTTTGCTTCGCCAGCCCCGCAAATTCTGGTTCCCGCTCCTAACCAAAGATGGCGACTTTTCCATGCACGTGAAAGAACTCGATGTGTTGAAGAAGCAAAAACTGTTTTTGAACTTTTGGTATAAGCTTGAGCCGGTTTGGTCCACTCTCATATTTGTCAACATGCTTTTTCTTTCGGCAACAAGTGTGGGGATGTCCGAGTTCCGCGCTAGAATTATCAGCGCGTCTGAAATGGGATTCACGAGTCTTTTCTTCATCGAGATTGTGGCCCGCTTCTTGGTCTACCTTCCTCACTGGCGCATTTTTTTCTCATTCAAGCGCAATTGCTTTGATCTTTTTATTGCCTGTTTTTCCCTTGCTAATGTGGCTTCTCGAAGCGTAAGTGGCCAAATTTACAATTGGATCTTGGTATTTCATATCATGCGTTTCTATCGTGTGGTGTTGGCGCTTCCATTCACTCGCAAATTGTGGTTAAAAATCATGAGCAATTTTAGGTCCTTGTTTGACCTTGCGTCCTTCTACCTCCTTTTGACATATTTGACGAGCATTATTCTCGCGCGATATTTTGAGGGTGTGATCCCCCTTGATGAATTGAGTAACGTGCCTTTTGCAATGGACACGTTACCCATGTCTTTTCTTGCACTCTATATCATCACCACTACGGAAAACTGGACAGAAATATTGTACAGCTTGCAAGAGTACGCGGGCTCGACTATCTCGCGAATGTTTGCCGCGATATTCTTGATTGGCTGGTTTGCGTGCTCCTACATGGTGCTTATACACTTTTTCATTGCTGTCATTGCTGGATCTTTGGAGGTGTCGGAGTCGCAGAAACGGACTAAACAATTGACCCAATTCATTGAGATCATGGGACAGCGGTTGCTGAACCTTGATAAAGAACTGGGCCTCTTGAAAAAGTTAAAGTATCGGTGGTTCAAGAAAAACGAGGCCAGTTCCGAGTTGGAAACGGCGGTGGTGAATTTGCTTTTGAGCGGAAACGCTGTTCAGGAATTCCTCAATTCTGAGCTGGCGCTGATTCAGCCTCAGGACCATGAGTTTCACAGTTTGCCAAACTTTCGCTGGAAACGTTGGTTTTACTTGGCATACTGGCGCGTGATAGAGTTCTTTACCAATCCATTCTACCCCCCGCCGGCTCGCGCAAAGGCGTTGAATTTGAGCGAGTTTGACCCTGCCAGCTTTGCTCGCAATATTATCACCGAGCGAAATACTACCATTTCGCAACAGAATCAGTTTCTTGAGAAATACCCATCATTTAACAAGGTTTTCTACGTGATGGGCCCGCGTCATCCGTTGCGACGCTTGTGTCAACTTGTGCTGAAACCCAGTCACGGAGAGCGCATCAATGGCCGGAAACCCAACCGGTACGCTGCTGAAGGGTTTATGATCTTTATGTTCCTCGTGACAGTTTGCCTCGTAATCGAGGCGTGTTTTTTGACGCCGCTATATCGTGTCAAGCTCTTGCGGACTCACGGTTACTATAATTGGCTGTTTTGGGTCGAAATGGGGTTTGTGGTAATCTTCTCTATCGAATGCTGCATCAAAGTTCTCGCCGACGGCTTGCTTGCCACACCCAACGCATATTTACGGTCGCTGTGGAATTGCATCGATTTCGTGGTGTTGGTTGCCTTGTGGATTGAATTCGTGGCACTCTTGAATGACGACTCAACGTTACTGCGCGTGGTTCGCGGCCTCAAAGCGTTGCGGGCATTACGATTGTTGACGGTTAGTAAAACCGCCAAGGACACCTTCCACAACACCATCATCTCCGGGTCCTGGAAAATCATCAATGCCGCCTTGATTTCCTTGTGCTTACTCTTCCCCTATGCCGTTTGGGGGCTTAATGTTTTCGTGGGTCGGTTAGGCACGTGTCTTGATGGCACATCGACCGCAGACGAGTGCCACAATGAGTATCAAAATCAGATTTTTAACTGGGAGGTATTGAGCCCAAACGTCTACACCAACCCAGAGCTCCACTTCGACCGGTTCTCGAAAGCGTTTCTGTCACTATTTGAAATTATTTCGCTTGAAGGGTGGACAGACTTGCTCCAGAACATCATGAACAGTACAGGGGTGGGCACGCCTCCTCAAACGAACTCGCTGCCATTTGCGGGAATCTATGTGATCGTGTTCAATGCGCTCAGCACTATTTTCATTTTGACGTTGTTTGTGTCGGTGATTATCAGCAACTATTCAAAGACTACTGGACGAGCGTACATGACGACCGACCAGATTGCATGGGGCCAGGTGAAGAAAGTGCTCTTGCATGTCCAGCCCACAAAGCGCCAAACGCCGCAGAAGCTTTCGTGGTTGCGCAAAAAGTGTCATGACTTGACGGTAAAGACGCATCGATCGTGGCAAAACTTTCAAACGCTTTTGCTTTTGCTTCTTTTCATCACGCTCGTGGCAGAGTGCTTCCCGTCGCCGCCCCAGTTGGATGTGTCGCGCGTGGCGGCGCAAACGTTTGTTACATTCTGCTTCATGCTCAACGCGGTAATGAAACTCTGTGCTGAGGGCTGGAAGGGAGTGACGCGGTGGGAAACGCGCTTTGCCGTTTTCATTGTGGCGGCCTTTGTGTTCAACGTGGTGCAATGGTTTATCAGCCAGAGCTCGGCGTACAACAATGTTAACAAGCTCTTCTTGGTCAGTCTTTTATTCCTTGTTATCCCCAAGAGCAAGCGTCTTAGCGAGTTGCTTAAGCTTGCAAGTGCCAGTCTTCCGCTGTTGATATCGCTTTCGTTCACGTGGTTCGCCATCTTCCTCATGTTCGCCATTGCGCTCAACCAAATATTTGGGACCACAAAGATTGGACCCAACAGTCTGGGCAATATCAACGTGCGACTGGTGCCCAAGGCGCTCATTTTGCTTTTCCGATGCAGTTTTGGTGAAGGGTGGAACTATATCATGGACGATTTCATGCTTAGCGAGCCGTTTTGCTCGCGCGAAGAAAATGGCGCAGAGCTGGACTGTGGGAGCAAACCCTATGCCTACATTTTATTTATTGCATGGAACATCATATCCATGTACATTTTCTTGAACTTGTTCATCTCGTTGATTTTGGATACGTTCAATTATGCGCACCAGAAGCCGCCGTATAGTTTATTGATGGACCGTGACGAGATCCGCAAGTTCAAGGCAGCGTGGCGTGTTTACGACCCACGGGGCACTGGTTTCATTCTGCCCGACCTGTTGCCGAGCTTTCTACACGATCTTGACGGAGCGTTCGCGTTGAAATTCTACCGCGGATACCTTTCGGTCCCCAGTATTTGCGAACGGTGGATTACGCGGCGTAACGAGCACGACCCGTATGACATCAAGTACGACCTTGATACCATAAACAAAATCTTGGGCGATGTGAATGTTGGCAAAGTGCGGGCGCGGCGCCTTGCGTTCCAGCAGTTCATTATGGAGGCCAAAACCAATATGGACTTGAACAACGAGGCGGGGATTCTGTTTAAGCGGGTCTTGTTGCAGATTCCCTTGTACACCACGTTTGAGGCGGGCGAATGCTTGAATTTGCTTGACTTTTTGGACCGGCGGCTTCTTTTGCAGAAAGTTGAGCGGCGGCTCCAGCAGGAGCGGGCGCAGGACACGATACGCGCAGTAGCAGTGCGGTGGAAGTACTTGAGGATGCGGGCGGCGCAGGGCAAGGGCAGCGCGGTCGCGCCGCAGCGAGCATGGTCGAAGCCGCCCGAGATACAGGTGTCGATGCATGAGCGGCGGTCGTTTGAGAGCACCAGCGAGCAGGCGCAGCGCCGTGCCAGCAGCCTGAACCCGTTTCGCCTCAAGAATATGGACAGCTTTTCTGATGCGTATGTCCCGGCGAGCCCCGTGCAAGTTTACGGTGGGCTGAGCGACAAGGTGCACGCGCTGCCGCAGCTCTATATGGAGATTTCCAAGGAAAACTCTGCGAGCGGGAGCAGTGACCCGCAGTTTTCCTTCTCGTCTGGGGCCGGTCGCGACGCGCAGGCAAGGAGCGCGGAGCAGTGTTTGGACGAGGGCGAGAGCGGTGTGAGTCGGATGGAGTTTTCGCAGGTGATCCTGCTGTTGCGGGATTCGCGGTGGACGGACGCTTTACGCGAGACTGAGCTGGATGCGCACAAGAAGGATACCTGAGGTGATGGTTTCGGTTTTCTTTGCGATTGGTCAAGACCGTACGCAATGCAGTCTGTCATGAGGTTTACTCGAGTTAACCAAAGGATAACAAGAGTTGCCATTAGCCTACAGCCAGTGCTACTTGAGAACTTAATTAATGAGATAGAAATGCTAGATACTATAGACAATTTTTTTTTTTGGGCTAGAGGAGCTACTCTTGTACCGCCACCTGGTCCGTCATCATATCGTTCAAGCCCAAATCCTCATTCTGGTCGAACGTGCGCTCATAGTCCTCGATCAGCATGTTCGGGTCCGGGTCCGGGGCGTAGACGTTCTGGATGTAGGAGGCGGCCATCGGATCCTCCATAGTGAGGGTAAAGGAAACCTCACCGTCGACAGCACGCTGCAACTTTGCGAAAAAGTCTGTCCATTTCGCTTTGGTGTCGGCGTCCATCGAGTCGGAGGACTGAGAGAAGACGCGGGACTCCAACTCCAGCATCACCTGGACCAAGAGACCCTCGACGGTGGTGAAGCGGCCGCCCAATGTGCCGGCCGTCAAGTCCAAGCCGAGTTCTGGTGCCAGCAAGCTGCAGGTCTCGCTCTTGAGAATATCGCGCGCAAGGTCTGTGGGGTCGGACACTTTGAGGGTGATTTTACGGCCCTTGTCTGGGATTGCGCCGCCGGTTTTAACTTCGTTAGACTTGTAGCCGCAGTGGTCGCAGTTTGTGGCCATGATGATGACCTCTTTAAAGTGCGGGATGTTAATTGTTTTCATGTTGGTATTGCACGGCTTGTAGCAGCCCAGACAGGTTGCGGCGAACGTCTGGACCTCGTTGTGCAAATTTTCGATTTCAGAGGCGTCCGAAAGGAATGTAGGGTTACCCGAAGTTTCTTGACGCAACAGGGCCGAGACGTTATTATTTGTAGCTAGCTGTTTCGCAAGACGCTGTTTTTCTTGATGCTGTGCGGCGTCGTCTGCGGAGATCAAGCTGAGGGCCACGTTCTGGTCGACGGTGCGGTCGTATTCCATCAGCGACCACTTGTGGGCGGGTTCGCCCGGGAGGTACTCGATCCAGGAATTGCCGGAGGGATCGTCCACGGTGACGGTCAAGGGCAAAGTATCTGGGTCAGCGGCCAAGAAGGAGCGGATTCGGGATATTACGGAGTCGATTTTTGCAAACATGTCGGGCAGGACCAGTTTGCGTTCATGCTGATCTGACTCCAAGTCCGAGGCGATTTCCAGGAGCAAGCCCTCGACATTGGTCAATTGGCCGCGTTTGGGCGGAATTTCGATATCGAGCTGGTGGAAGCGGACGGTGGCGTACTCCGACTTGACGACTTGACGAGCATAGTCTGCTTGGTGTTCCACAATGAGGGTATAGCGAGCGCCGCGCTCTGCGATTTGGGCCGCGGATTGGATTTCCGAGTTTTTGAAGCCGCAGTGCGGGCACTCGAAGGACATGAGAATGATTTCGCGAAAGTAGGGAATCTTGGTGAGAAGAAGACGGGTGGTGCCGTTCTTGTAGCAGTTCATGCATAGGGACAGGACTTGTTGCACGGGATGGCCGAGAGCGTCGTACGCGCCGGTCTCCAGGACTTGATTATCAGTGACCTGAGCCTGGTCACCCAAGGGTGCGAACTCGGACATGGTCGGCTGGTAGTTGGTAGGTGAAAGGGTGTGATGGATGCGATGGGATGCCTAATCGATGATGTGTTATGTAATCATTATATAAGCTCAATTGATTACATAATAACACCGATTACATAAGCTCAATTGATTACATAACACAATACGCGACTTCACGTGATCTTGACTCAAAATCCCGCCACATCACTCGCCAGGGCCGAATAAATCAAAATTAGCCGCCACCACCACCATTACATAATCTGTGGGGTACCCCTTATAAGTAACAACCAGTGCGCCCAGTCTCTCCAGCGCCTCCCGCAATGAACTTGAAGGACTCGTGTGTTCCGCATCCGTCAGACTCGGAATCCGTCTCGGAGAACTACAAACTGCTCTTGACCCCCGCCAAAGCCCCCGCCAGAAACGCCCCCGCCGGCCCGTCCCACCTCATCTCTTCCCACTCCCTGCGACACACTCTCCCCTCTGCCAACACCTCGGGGTCCCCCTCTTCCTCCTCCTCCGTCGTCACTCCCTTCTTGCGCCACATCAACAATGCAAAGGCTCTTCCCGCTGACAACTTTCACCGCTACTGCTACAGACACAACCCGGATGTCACCTGCAATAAGCGTACCGATAACTTGAAAATGCAGGCCGTCCAACAGGCCTTGGATAAGCTTCCCCACAGCGACCAGGAGGCGGTTACCCATGTCTGGTCCATCTTCTCCGCGGCCCCCTCCCACCACCGCGAGCTCATCCTCAGGGGTCTCTTGTCCCAGTGCTGCTTCCCCCAGCTCTCCTTTGTCCTGCAAGAGGTCACCGCCATGATCAAAATCGACTTTCTCACCACTTTGCCCCTGGAAATCGCCCTCAAGATCCTATGTTATCTCGACTGTCGCTCCCTCTGCAACGCGGCCCAGGTCTGTCGCAGGTGGAAGGTCCTTGCCGATGACGATCGCGTCTGGCACCACATGTGCGAACAGCACATTGATCGCAAGTGCCCAAACTGCGGGTGGGGCTTGCCTTTGATGCACATGAAGCGTGCAAGAGAGTGTATTGACGACGACTTTATGGTCCGCCCGACATCCTTTCCGGGCGAAGCACTCCCTGCTGCTCAAGCTGTCCCATTGGCAGATGATCAGCTCCCTCAGCCAGATTTAAATGCCTCTGTTCCGACTACTTCTGTTCCAACGACCTCTGTCCCGACTGCTTCTGTTCCAACGACCTCTGCTCCGACTACTCCTGTTCCAACGACCTCTGTCCCGACTACTTCTGTTCCAACGACCTCTGTCCCGACTGCTCCTGTTCCAACGACCTCTGTCCCGACTACTTCTGTTCCAACGACCTCTGTCCCGACTGCTCCTGTTCCAACGGCCTCTGTCCCGACTGCTCCTGTTCCAACGACCTCTGTCCCGACGGTCTCTGGAGCTGACCCCACCTCCTCTAATGCCCCAACAGACCATAATCCTCCCTTGGTAAACGTCACTTCAAATCCCAGCCCCTCCTTCCCATCCCTCTCAAACCCGACTTCACCTCCCAATGAAACCTCACCTGCCTCACCCGCTGCCGTCTCTTCGCCCTCTCCCAAGAAACGTGATTCCTCTCACGAGAACGAGGATTCTTCGCCACGCGCAAAGCGCCTGTGCCCTGATTCCGCCATGGTCTTGAGAAAACGGCCCTGGAAATCCGTCTACTGCGAGCGCTACAAGGTTGAGAACAACTGGCGAAAGGGTATCTACACTACCAAACTCTTCAAAGGACACATGGACGGCGTCACATGCCTCCAGTACAACCGCAAGTACCTCATGACCGGCTCCTACGACACCACCATCAAGATCTGGGAAATAGGGCTGGGCCAGTGTATCCGCACCCTCACCGGCCACACCAAGGGGATCCGTCTGTTGGTGTTTGACGCCCAGAAACTCATCTCCTGCGGCCTCGACTCCACCATCAAGGTCTGGAACTACCGCACGGGCAAGTGCATCGCGACCTATCGCGGCCACGAGGACGCCGTGGTCCTGGTCGACTTGTCTAATACCTCTATCGTGTCCGGCTCCGCCGACCATACCGTCAAAGTGTGGCACGTTGACTCCCGCACCTGCTTCACCTTGCGTGGCCACACCGACTGGGTCAACTGCGTGAAAATACATCCCCCCAGCAATACCGTGTTTAGCGCTTCGGACGATACCACTATTCGCATGTGGGACTTGTCGACCAACCAGTGTCTCCGCGTCTTTGGCGGCATTGAGAACCACGGCCATATCGGACAGGTCCAGTGCGTTATTCCCTTTACCTACAAGGATACCTTGGTCGAGGACGTGCGCAACGGCGGCGCGGGCGTCGCTGATGGTGCAGACCCGGACGACCTGGGCACCTCCCAACCGGCTGTTTCTGATGCTGGTGACAATGATGCCGGAATAGACAATCCTAATCTTCCAAACTACCTCCTCACCTCCTCCCTCGACAACACCATAAAGCTATGGGACGTCAAGACGGGCAAGTGTATCCGCACCCACTTTGGGCACATTGAAGGGGTGTGGTCAATCAGCGCCGACACCTTCCGCATCATTAGCGGCGCTCACGACTGCTTGGTCAAGGTCTGGGACGTGCAAAACGGCAATTGCTTGCACACCTTCTCCAACTCGTCCAGCGTCAGTTGCGTCGCGTTGAGCGATTCGCGGTGTGCGGTGGGCCTCGAGTGCGGCGTGGTGAAAATGTACTGTTTTGATTAGGGTTTCGCCCGCCCCGCCAGCACATGATGCACATTTGTCGATCTAGTGGTAAACAGAATTCATGTTCCATCCATCAATAGCGTTATAAAAACAGTATAGAGCATTTAATGTGCACGTAATCTACCCTCCATTCATAGAATGCCTGATTATGCATGATTGCGACTTGTGTTGTCGCGTCAATTAAGCAGACTGCGAATTCAGATGCAATGAAGTGTACGCTGATTTCGATTGGGTTACCTTTTCCTCGACGGCGATCACACTGAAATTCGTGTCGATCCTTTGAGAGAATCCAAGTTTAAATACGGCAAACGCTTTGATATAATTTTCTAATCGCAACACCATATCCTCAGTCAAGCCACCTTGAGCATTGATTCCGCTGCATACCACTCCTCTCGGGAACCTCGACAGCTCTTCTTATCAAGGTAATGTGGTAATTATTAGATCCGTTATTGTCCCAGAATTCTTGGCGATTGGCGGTATACCTTATACACAACTCGAACGCCCGTGCCTGTGGCTCTCGCTGCATATACTCTGTATGGATGCTCAGAGATAGGCTATCAAACATCTTGTCGGCATCCACTTGGAATGTGAAGCGGTCATATCCTTGCTGCCGCAACCACTCCTCGGATTTTGACGTATAGAACGCCGTCTGCTCAATTATTGTTTGCCAGCTGTCCAGGGAATATCTAACGAGCACAGACTTTTCATACGCAATGTTTTTCACGGCAATGTGGCCCACCACGGTTTTTTGACGCAACACGAAAATGTCCTGAAGAAAGACCGCAGGTTGGAGCCTGGTATGTTGCCGCATCAGAGAGTGAGGTAAGTTGTCAGACTTGATTGTCCATCGTGGTACTGGTGCCAGATCAGTTGCCTCGTCCAGAGTATCTCCATCGCTAGAATCCTGGAAGAAAAAGAGCGAGCCGGGCGGGTCTGACGCGGAGATTGCGGCAGGTCTGTCTTTTTTCTTGAAGTAACATACATCTCTGCACCCGAAATGAACTTGCTTGCAGGTTGGACTAGTAGGGAGGGACTTTGCACGGGCATGCCCAAGATCCTTGAGCGACGGTTTCACGAGTTGGCCCGACTTTTTGCGAACACACGGCAGTCGCGCAGCGGATGTGTCCGAGGTCGAGAATGTTTCGCCAGAGTCCAGAGATATACGAGGGCTATATTCGGGGTCCTGCTTGGTAAGATCCCGGTTAATGCGGCTATTTTCATTCGTCGGGTCATTTGCCTCTGAAAGCATCTGTGCCAGTCGCGATGGCAATTCCAAAAAGTAAAGTGATAGCGGCTGGGGTTTGCAAGTAGGAAAAGGCAAAGGGCAGCATTGTGCCGTAGTATCGTGTAGAGAACCCTTCTCTTGTTGGGTATCGTCAAAAGATCTGGGATACAGCGGCAGATTTTCAGAGAGCACGTTCGGGTCGAGAGATTTCGGCAGAGACGTGGTTCCGCGAACTGAAATCTTGGGCTTCTTGCCGCCTTCATTGTAGCCATTGATTGCAGTTGATTCTCTTGGCAGACAGCCGCGATGGCCGTAAAAGGGACGGAAACTATTGAGATCTGCCGACATGGGAGTCAAGGCAAAAATGATCAAAAATGTGGCAAGAAATTATTGCCGCATGTCCGCACGAGAAATAATAATATGGGACAAGTATGATCAAAGAAGACAAGTGAGAGACAAGTTGAAGCGGCAATGCGTCCAAGAGAGTAGCAACGGCGTAACTTTTCAAAAAAATCAAAGACAAAGTTCTAGAAACCGCGATCTTGTCAATGTTCGATCAATAACTCTCAATAAGTAGATGTATCCCACTTTAGAGGAGGAAGTATGCGATCAACCAGAAACAACCAAGGAAGTTGCCACTGTTCACTTTATCAGCTGCGGAATGTCTCTGACATGACAACCGTACCCCACATTTCATGCATGCAGGACCCAAGAGTCTAGACCAATTTCAAGTGGAAAGTCTCACTATAGGCACTACCAAACAGGTAACACACGGCACCACCACCAACAATTCGTAATTCTGCGGCTCCGTTCACATTAAACATACCCATTCCATGTCCGATAAGGAGTGAGTTCTCTGAGCACGCGATTTGATTTAGCTTTCCATCAACAGTATCCACAGTACACACCATACTCTGCGGATTGGCAGCTATCCCGCCCACGATGATGATTTCCGTGGAAGATACAAAGTCTATCTTCGATCCTATCCGGCTGCATATCTTTGGTAGATTAATTGTAGTGAGCGTTATTCCAGTACCATCGATGAAAAACTTGTAGGCTGTGTCGTTGATTTCTGTCTCAATTGACTCATGGTACCCTCCCACGATGATCCCGTACTTTTGGTGGTGGTTATAGGCCATTGCAGCAGCCTTCAAATTCGGGGGCACATTTCCTGTTGCGGGGACTGGTTGCCATTTCTTAGTGTCCATGTTAAAACTTTCAAACAAGGGTCCATTGCAATCTGACATTCCACCAAAGACCAAAACGTTCTTGCGGTCAATAGCAACGGCACAGTGTCGCGATCGGGGGTTTGAAAGCAGATCCATTTGCAGCCATTGTTTGTTTTTGAAATAAAAGGTGTCCGCAAGCAAGTCACGAGGCCGACTTCTTCCTCCAACCACCAAGACACCGCCATCCATTGCAGTGGCAGAATGACACATGCGGGGCCCAGGGCCTTCATTCTCAATTTCTATCACCACATTATTTGCATCCAATAGAAATGATCTATTCAGTCGACATTGATTTGCACCACCGTGGAGGAAAATGTTGTTTTCTAAAGCACATACAGCAGGGAACTTTAGTTGCAAGGACAAATTCTCTGGAGAAGGCACGAAAGAGGTATTGGAATGTGTTTCGAGAGGCTGTGTTAGTTGTGGTGAAACAGAAGTGTAAAATCGTTCATCATTAGATGCATGTACTAGTACGTAGTGGTGGCAAAATAGAATAAACTCTTCCCATTCATCAAAGTCCTCGATGGCCTGTATCTGCTGGCGCATCATAAGCGGAAGTCGCTGCCACTCCTGATACAAATCATTGATGTTGACGTTTGTGAACCATGTCGAAAACCGGTCGTGCTGGTGCTGACGCGAGGGGTACTGTTCCACGCACTGAATCGGAGAGCAAAGCTTGCGGAAATGGGCCAACATTTTGCGGGCGAAAATGTGGTGGGGACCGTACGCGAGAATCTGCTCCAACACGAGGATATGGGATGAGGGAACGCGCGACAGACATTCAATAACCTGGTCTGCATCTTGGGGAGCCATGTAGGCGAGTGAGACTTCTGCGATGAAAATGGTGACCTGTGCGGTCCCGTGAACTGAGTGTAGAATAGATTCATACAATAGCAAGTTCTTCAAGTCGCACCCTACTAGAGCGTAACCTGCAGTCTGCATCACTACCGCCGGGTGCGAGAAAGCCTGGGAGCCACCCAATAGCTGCATTATCTCGCGAGACTGTTGCATCAAGGACAATTTGTTCGTCGCGAGGGCAGGATAGTCGACGTCTACAAAGAAGATGCGGTTGCCAAACTGTTCCAAGAGCTGGAAGGCAAGCGGGTCGAAACCACATCCGAGGTTGACGATACGCACGCCGCGAGGAGTATGCGGGTACTGGTTGATAATGAGTTCGATATTGCGTCTAACCGATTCCATGCGGATCAAGTATCCGCGATTGATACTGGGCAGGCGCTGCTGCTTCAATCGAGGCACAAATGCCTTGAACCAGTGGGTCTCTTGGGGCCGTAACTTCGCGGTATAGAGCATTTCCACCAGTCGCTTGGACACGATGGACGAATCGTTGGTGCCTTGGACCTGGAGGTCATGATACTGTTTACGCCTCTGATCCTTTGCGATTTTCCGCTGCCGCGCCCGTTCAGCATTGTCTTCCAGCATTTTCCAACGGGGTGGGAAGTTTTTCGCAAACTGCTTTTGCGATGAGATCGTAATGGTCATCAAAAATATACAGACTCTACTTGTAGCACTATAAACCTTTAAAACATAAAGACGCAATCTCATCGAGAGACATTGACTGATTAACTTGACACTTTTTCAAGTAATTGACGGCTGCCAAAGTTGTCTTCAAGTCCGTAGGATTAAGCAGCAGTTTGTCACTTGTTTCATCCGTTTTCATCTCCACATCTCTGGAGTTATCACCAGAATTCAGCGGGGTTGTCGATGATGAGCACTTTAACCATACCTTCCCATTGATTCCTACAGCGATTTCAAACTGACATCTGGTGGCGAGCTTTTCTAGGAACACCAGCTGGGCATTGAATAGGAGTTCGCGGGCAAAGGACTGTTTGACATCAAAAACGAATCCCGCAGTGTCGAGCACACCGAAACCGCCTTCCTTCCCTGTGCGAGCATCGACGCACAGGAGCTCGGTTTCGAGTTCAGGGATCAGAGTGGCTACACGGGCGTATACGGCATCACCTTCATTCAAGTTTGGTCTATTTTTCTTGGTGGCGTTTGGGAAGGCCATCATCGGGAGCATCACGGGCGAAGAAAAGGGCTGCAACGTGAGCTTGTAGTTCTCGCCGATTACCCCCGATACTATACCCAACACTAGATCATTAGCCTGAGGGATGTACCGCTTAGATTCCAGGTCAAGATAAATAACCTGGTTCGAGTGTTTGCTGTTGATTTTCGAGTGTAGTAAGCCTGCGTTGACCGGTATGATAGCATGCGATTTCGGCAACTTGTGTATTCCAGGGCCTAGAGTGATATTGACTGCGGGATCTAGAGGGAGCGGGTCTCCTGGTATTACGACAGTCATCTGGTGTGATGGAAGGGTGTCGGATGAATCTCTTTTCCGATGCTGTTTGATTACTCAATCTACGCGTTACTCAGTCTATTCGATAATCTCTCTTCTGCGGCGGCAATGTAAGTGGGCCACGACGGTTGCCGTCGTCTAAGCGCAATTGCGCCATGTGTTCCATCACTTCTGCCATTCTCTTCTTTTTATACGTCCCGGTATTGAGGCGGTCCTGGATCTGTTGCTCATCCCAGATGGGCGCCACCAATCCCGGGTCGCGCGCCTTTTGATCGTCGATCATGCGCTGTAGTTCCTGTGCATACTGTATGTCCATCCCTGAAGCGAGAGCGTGGAACGATTTCCCCGTTCCGCGTTCCTCAAGTTCCTGCGCATACTGATCGTGCATTTCCTTCGCGGTGGGGAGGCAAAGTCTGCCGCTCAAGTAGCGCGCAATCACTGCAGCCTGCAGTTCAGAGAGAGGCAATGGCAGCACTTGATACGGCAAGGCCACGAATGCCAACGACGGATCTGGAATATAGAACATTTGCTTATACAAGTCCCGGACCATGAGTCCGTCCGGGGCGATCAATTCAGGGAACGCTTTTGCAAGGAAGGGAATACTAAAGAGGTACCCCGTACAAAAGATGATTGCGTCAATTCTATCAATCACCTGTGCATCTATAGTGGTGATTGATCTGTCGGCCGGCTTGTACAGAGCTACTTCTGGGATGAAGGTAGTGAGGTCGGTGTTCACTACCAGATCACTCACCTCTCTGGTGGAGACGTAAACATGGGCCGCACAAAAGGTAAGCTGGCTGGCGATATCAAAACCGGAAGACAGGCGGCCTACCACGAGCACCCTCATACCGCGGAACTGCTCTGGGTCATCATAGTACTTGGCGTGGGTGATAGTATTGGGATACTGCTGGTTCCATTCGGTGAGACCAGGGACATTTGGGATATTGCCCACTTCAAAGTGGCCATTGCATACTACCAATGCGTCATACGCTGTCTCCGCCGTCAGGTCTGTGGAATTGGTCGGACGATGCTTGACAATCCATTCATCGTCACGCTTAAACGTCTCCAGAACCGTGGTGTTGAACATAAAGTTTACAGATTTAGGGATGGTTTTTGCATACTTTTCCAAGTAATCGTAGACATGATGTGCGCTCGGGAAGATGGGAATGTCCCTGTCGAATGGACAGTCGGCAAACTCCATGATTGAGGAGAAGAGGTTTGTTTCCAATGTGCGATAAACAGGTGATATTGCAGGTGTTTGGAGGGAAAGGCCTGAAACTGGATCAGCACAGTATTCTTTGCAATCGGGCCTAGTACTGGGGACCATGGGCCGAACATTGTTCGGTTTGGGGATAGGGTTCGGGATCCAAAGACCGCCCACGGTGCCTTGTCGTTCATATATGTCGATTTTGGAGAAAGTGACAGGCTCACTAGCGAGTGCCTTGGCACTGGCCAAGCCAGCGGGGCCACTCCCCACAATAGCTACACGACGGAACCTAGGTTTGGGCGACATATGGTGGTAGTGAAGAATCCGAAAGTATTCGTGAAGCGACGGATCGGCAATAATTCTACGTTATAAAGCCGACTCGCCCATGTGTGAAAAATACCGGGGAGGTTATCTCGATAATGCGATATCTCCCTATTAACGAGTTTAGTGCGAAGTGTGGGTGGACACGTCAGTGACTCGATGCAATCCTCGAGAGGTTCCGTGGCACGCCCGGGACAATTGAGCACTGTTTTCTTCGAGAAGTAGACGCGTCTTACGGATCTCAGTAACCTAATTCGGTGTACTTTCGCTTACAAATAATACTACCCACGTGACTCGCTCATTCCTGTGCAGTCCTCGCGGCCTGACCTCGAGGGCGTCATTACTCTCCTTCGGAACACAGCTCAATCTCACACAGCACTACCTAATGTCACATCCAGACGCCAGCATAAAACTGATTGCGAGCGGCAAAGTCAACTTTGATTCCCCCGACTTTATCAGTCTTTCTTCCTGTGATGACATTACCAGTCCGAGCCAAAAGCCCAATGCCGCCGATAAGGATCTATTGCCATCGTCGGAGTCGAAACGGTCCCTGGCCGCCTCCCTTTCTCTGCCACTGCCACACTACCCGCCGTCAACTTCTTCTGCCTCCGATAACGAGCTCTCGCGGCCCGAATCCGTCGCTTCCTTCTCGCTGTGCTTCTCCACAATCGCCACCAAGGATGGAATTGCGGGGAAACGTCCGGGCCACTTGCTCGATAACATGTACGGACCGGACCTCCAGGGATCGCTTTTTCCAGGCCCTGGCAACTCCAATACTAGCGAAGTGTCTAGTCCTGTAGATAGTCGGGCGTCCCTGGTGGGCCCGCTGGCTCTGCAACAACGGGTCGACTCGCGGCCGAACGCAAGTACCACCAGTTTAGCATCCATAAGAACTACAAACGCCGAGTGCGACGGTGATGGCGCCAACTGCCGGCCAGTGTTGCCTCAATACATGCAGGCTTCTCCACTATCATTGAAGGAGAAAATGAGACTCTTGGGTCCCGGAATGTGTGCTGCCGCCAGAGACCAGTAGTGTTACTTCAAAGCCGGATTGCGGGGTAGTTTGTATTGTTGCATCACGTGTGATATGGCTATTGTTTCGCGACATTGGACATTTTGTACGATCTAACCGATTCGTACTTTTCGCTTCAAGTAGAACCCCACCTTCTATGGAAAGAGTATGATCCAGGCCGTTGGTAGACGCTCACTTCTCCGGCGTTCTGCCTATGGAATAAGGTCGTTTGCTTCGTTAGGTCCTACGCCGCCCGAGTTCAAAACATTGGTCTCGAATCCCAGCGACAAGCAGCGCGATGCCTTCTTCAAGTATTCCTGGGGCACCTGGCTCTCTAACGACCTGAAGGAGAAATCTCTTCGGGAAACACGCTTTTCCATTCAAGGTCTAGCAGCGTTGATCAAGGGATTGGACGGCCTGCCACACATCCCAAAGCCACTTGCCAATGGCGAACCGTCAACGGCCGGCGATCACACTGTAGATCGTCCGATCCCCTTGTCCGATGGCCTGATACTTGTCAACACTGCACAAAGCGTCACAGGATCGCCCTGTCTGGAAATCAAGTCAATCGAAAGTATTCACGAGGGTAAACACCATCGCGTCTTTGCAATCACCTTCTCCAGTCACAAGAAGCTTGTGTTGCGGATCCCCTATTCCTTGTGTCTGCCCCATGCCACCTCCTCAAAAGTACAAAGCGAAGCGGCCACTCTAGACTTTTTGCACCTCAAACTCGGCTTGTCTGTGCCTCGCGTAGTGGCGTTCGGCTCCAACAGGGATAACGCATTGCACACGCCGTACATTCTTATGGAATACGTTTCCGGGGACTTGCTCATGAAACAATGGCATCCCCTTGCTCCCACCCTGCAAGACGATTCGGCCCTCCACAACGTCATTGACACAATTGCCGAGTTCCATGCACAGACCTTGGCCGTAGAATTCACGAAATCGGGATCGCTCTACTTTTTTGACCATGTCCTGCCGCAGCACCAGTCTGCGGTCCCCTACCTCGGTGAACAAAACCCCGCCTTGAAAGATCGCTGGAGAATCGGGCCGTGCATTAGCCGCTCTTTTGCCCGCAAAAACGCATTGCTGGTATCGCAGATTGAGCAATATTCCGGTCCGTGGAATGAGGACATGCCATTGCAAGTGGTGTCGGCACTAGCAAACCTTGAGCGTGAAAACGCACAGACCCGCTTGGCTATTGCCCAATCGTCTGGTCCCGCGAACATCGCCATGGTCTCTTGCTTGACTAGCCAGGTCGAAACGTTTGACGCCCTCTCTAAAATATCGCACTCGCTTCTCAATCCGGCCTCTCTGGCCATAAAAAACGTCCAAGCGCTTTTTGCGCCCCGCCTCTACTTGCCCGACTTGGACCCGCTTAACGTAATTGTGCTGGAAAAGGGCAATGTCTTTGTGGATATGGAGTTTGCCTGCATCAAGCCCTTCGCGCTCGCAACGTATCCCGCCTTTGTCGCGTACCAGGGCGCCCGAGTGTATGATGTGCACCAGGATGTGGACGGATACCTGGAAATGGACGAGGCGGAGCAGCAGCAGTACCAGTATATGCAATGCAAAACACGGAACGAGCGGCTCTGGGAGACTGCTTTGAACGACCGTCGCCACGACTTGATTGCCGTGGCTTCGCCCCATATCAAGCTGCTTCGCAGCCCCTACGAGCAGTGTTTACATATTAAAAACGATATGGACTACTTGTTTGTGAAGGGCGCGCTTCTCCAGTTGGAGTCGGTGTGGGAAACCTATGTCGCGAACGACTTGTGCTTGGAACACAACCACAAACTGCTTTTTCCTAATACAAACATTGCCGAATTCAACCAAGAGTTGGCGCAGTACCAGGCTGACCTGGCGTCTACGCCGTTCTCAGCTACTGGCGGATGGGTACCTCAGGATATGTTTGATGCGTTGCGCGAGCAGGGATTGCTTACGCAGCAGCTGAATGGCGACTGGAAGGTGGAGACTGAGAAGGTGTTGCAGTAATAGTTTTCTTTACATGTTATATGCACATGTTACTAAGCAGTAGCGCCGCGATGGCGATTGAGAGGTGGAGACTGAGACGGTGTTGCAGTAACTGTTTTGTTGGCCGGATATTCTTGTAAGGTCCCCCGTTTCACGTACCGTGGTGGAGTCACCCAGCTTGAGCGTCAGTGTGAGCTGGTGTTCAAAAAATGCTTGCCAAACTCTGGTATCATACGCGTTGCCTTCTCCTGCGTAAACTTGATCCCATGTAACAACGTCGACACGTTTATTCTCCCTTGGACGAAGAGTCAGAGGCCGAATTGGACGAAGAACCAGACGAGGAGTCAGAGGCCGAGCTGGACATGTAAGCGGACGAGGAGTCAGAGGCCGAGCTGGACGAAGAACCGGACGAAAGGCGCTGAGACTATGAATCTTATACAATTGGTCTATAAATTCGTGTAGATTATCCTCTTCTTGTAATATCATGATGCAGCAGACTTTGGCTTGAGGCCATCGTGCATCGTGTTATCACGATTTCACTTCTACAAGATCGTCAGGCACACACAAGAGCAGTCTGACAGTATGTGCATCTAAATATGACATTGTCGATCAAGATATGGACTCATTACTTTCACTACGACATGCAATAGTCTGATGCTCATGTTGACAAGACGAGTTGGGCAAACTACAGATAGGCCGGGATCTCTCATCACATTCACCACAGTGGAGCCGTCTTGTATTTCCTGTACCATGTGCTTCGCCGGGATTGGGGAACTTGAGTCAGATTCTCATCAATTTGGCGTGACAGCTTACACAACCGCGTGAATGTACGAAATAAGTGCCCTCTATAGCTGATAGTGACCCCTTTACATCAGCATCTGCACTACCCGATATCAATCGGAGGCAAGTTTTTCGTAGTTGAGTAAAACAGGCTCACCGATCAAATGGCCCCAGAGCACAACTTCCAGCCGGGCAAAATGGATCCCGTCTTTTTGCTCGCCAAAGTTGGCCATACAGTGAAAGTTACCAGTGTCTGTTATTAACGTGTCGGTCTACTTTAACGAGTCCTCAATTATATGTTTGCCCACGATCCGAAAACCTTTCGGTGATCAAACACGTGTGGTTGCGTGTGGGCCATTGCCTTCACAACGAGCGATTGCAGTACCACAGCTTGTTTCACCCAGAAATCCCACATTATGTTGGCAATCTCATTCACTTCACGCTAGTGAGGGAATCCAAGTATTCAAGGACAGATCCCAATTCTCCGCGCAAATACTGTGAGATTTTCCCCTGAAACACGCATCCCCTCCCTCCGCCCTTGAGATTCGACAAACGCTTGTGCAATTGCTGCGAGATTTCCAGCGATTTCGGACCTATAATCTTGACCATGCCGCCGTGTGCAGACTCTTCGTCGCCATTGAGCAATACTATTGTGTGCGTACTCAGAGTACCCGAATGTATCGTTGAAGCCGCGCCCGACCATTCCCTTTGGAATTGCGTAAAGTACTCTGGGGCCGGATCAGGGCGGTAAATGTACTGGACAGAATGCGCCGTAATTCCCTGGGCGAGGCGACGAGCATCTAGTGAGGCCAACTCCTTGATATACGCGATTTCCCGTGCTTGAGCTTTGCGGCAATTGGCAATTGCGAGTGCAACCTTTTCCGGAACCTCGTCAATCGTGCACGAGAGCTGATTGCCGGCAATCGATTTCAAAGTACCAAAGTGCTGCAGCAATTGCAACGAGGTGCGGGCTCCGCACACAAAGAAGAGACGGGAGTGGCCACCGCGGACGTTTTGCTGGTGCAAGAGGGCCACGGCCTGGATCTGGCCCGTGTTCTGCAAATGAGTGCCGCAGCAAGGGTTTGCGTCGATACCGTCGATCGACACTACTCTGACCACGCCCTGACTCGTATCATAGTCCTGGGGTAATTTGGCGGTACTGATCTGGTCGGGGTGTTCGTCTGAGGACACCACGGAAATGCGTCTAGCCTCAAAAATGAGGCGGTTGACGCGAGCACCCACTTTTGCGACCGTCGCATCGTCAATCTTGCGGGGGATCTCGACATAGTTGATGGCATTGCCCAGCTCAAGGTCGGTAGGCTGTATTCATCTAGCACGGCCGATAAAAGGTGCTGACCAGTGTGCTGCTGCATGTAATCGAGCCGTTGCTCCCAGTCCAAGTTGACAGTGACGGTCGAGCCCAACGCGATCGGCTGGGGACAAATATGAAGTGCATGGAGGCCGTCGCGAAACACTCGTGAGACCTTTATAGACTCGGCATTGTCTAATACGAATTGACCGGTGTCGTGAGGCTGGCCTCCACCCTCAGGAAACAAGACAGTATCCGTCAACTCGACTGCGAACCCACCTTGCTTGTCCTCTTCGCACGACACGACAGACGAGACAAGAGTCTTGGCAAATGAGTTTCTCTGGCATGCGAGGACACCTACAACTGCAGCAGGCATCGTGTGGAACGTAAGGCTGATATCTGACGGTGACTCAGTGACGTTCGCCCAGATTTGTATCCAGTCACATGATTCAAGAGATACCAGGTTTTGTGCAGGAGGCCTGGTCGCACCCCGAACAGTTTTTGCAGGAGAACTCGAGACATGATTGAGAGAAGTATTGCGTCGTAGGGCTGTTGACTTGACGGAGTCAGAGATGTGCGCTGAATAGTAAGCACCGTTTCGATGGGTAGCCCAGCATTATCTCACTATGACAAGGGTCTCTAAGAGATCATAAGGACATGCAGGTTAGAAGCTGAGATGCAAGCAAAACCCGAGGATTTTTGAAGTCGAAAGTTTTGAAGTGCAGGAGAGTCGAGCTAAGCGGGACCAGACCTTATCTCGTTGTGTTGATGCGAGTGATGCAGCTTCATCGGACTCGTTTCGTGGTATGCGTTATGTATGACATCAACCAAGGAAGGCGATATCTCCTTGATGGCATCACACACTCACAAGTACTTCTTTGCCAAAACCTTGACCTTGTAGTCAAAGTCTGGAGAGGTGATAGCGTCATTGACGTTGTAGAACGGATTCATCACGCACTTTGTGGTCAAGTCGTGAACATCAACAAAGAACTGACGGATAGCGACGTCGTCGTGTTTCGACTGGGTGACAGGGGCCGATACGCCGTCTGCGGTTTGGCCGCCGTCGTGGCAGAGGACAAACTTGAGATTGCCCTGCGTGAGGTAAGCGTTGACCAAGAGGCCGTAGAAAGCATCGACTTTGCCGAGGTACAAATTCGGCGACAGCCAGTGGGCGTCGTCGACCAAGTCCAACGCCAGATTCGCAATGAAGGGGAGAACCTTGTCGATGTTGGGCAGGAAGGCGGCGGTGCCGGGGTTGCTGCCCTTGAAGGAGGAGAACACGAGCTCGTAGATCGGAGAGTCGTCCGTGCCGATAATGGCCAAGTAGTATGTCAGTGACATGGACGACTTCGGGTCCTGGGGGGAAAGTTCGCCGTATTTATATACGATAAATAATTCCTGCATACAGAGCCAGGGTAAATATTGACACAAAAAAGTGCAATCGAAGTTTCTCATCACAGCCTAAACACTTATCGGAGATGCCAGTTGCTGGCGATCTGCGCTCCTTCTGGCGCCTTCAGAGCG
Organism: Debaryomycetaceae sp. yHKB357; assembly: GCA_030580355.1. Taxonomy (NCBI): domain Eukaryota; kingdom Fungi; phylum Ascomycota; class Pichiomycetes; order Serinales; family Debaryomycetaceae; species Debaryomycetaceae sp. yHKB357. Next base: position 32,148 of record JAKTSS010000026.1, on the reverse strand, counting down.
CAGGCTCGGACCCGCACCGGCCAAACTTTATCGTGCACTCCACTATCCGCTCCAGGGTGCATTCCGCCGTCCGCTCCCACCCGGCCGCTACCGCTTGGCACAATTGTGATTACGATATCACCGTCGACCTCAACACCATTCTCTCCCGCTCCTGCTCCTTCAGGGCGTCCCACTTTGTTGCCCACAACATGATCGCCACCGCGTTTGGCGCTGACGCCCCGCACCCGGCCCGGCTTATTCTCGGCGCACTAGAGCCCCGCTCACACACCAGTGCGCTTCTTGTCGTCAAACTCTCCTTGGAGTTGCCTCTTGTGGAATTCTCAAAGGGGTCTGTCACTTGTCTGTTTTCTGAAAACACCAGCTATGACGTGTTGAGCCGTGCAAACCTCGTGTCTCTGGTCGAAACCTATATCGCCCACTGCTTCATCAATGAGCTCCTGTCCCGTATAAAGTCTTCGCCCTTGCCAGAAGACCCCACCGACTCGGACGATAGTATATGGGCTGACCACGACTCGGACCTTTCTCTTGATCGCATCGTCACCTGCGTCGATGACTTTTCCGAGGACTATGAGCATCCGGCGTTGAATCTCGTGCATATGGACCTCCCTACACACGCCCTCCTTGACATTTCCGACGATAGTTGTGCGTCTACTGACACCTTGTGCATGGCCAGTATCGATGTGGCTGACAACGACCCGGACAGCCGAGGACGCTGTAAAGACAGGAAACCTCTCTGTCGTCATGTTCTGTCGTCTTGCTTACACTGCGAAGGCGGTCAGGTACTTGACACGCTTGTCTGCAGATCTGACAACTCTTGCACTTCCGTCTCCCCGGTTTCTCCCAACTGCAAGATTCTGCAGCTAATACTTGGGCAGTCCAATTTGCCTACGGGAACTCCCATAGCGTCACATTCCCGCAGCGAGCAAGATTATTTGCTTCTAGATACGACTGAGGCCGAGTTTGGTCGTGGGAAGGTAATGTCGCGGGCAAATGAGGGCTCTCCCTTGGGTGATACTACTGTTGGCGGTGATGATCCAAAAACTCGCAATACTCCTGTTGACGGTGATGATCCAAAAACTCGCAATACTCCTGTTGACGGTGATAATCCGGTTACTCGCAATAGTCCTGTTGACGGTGACACACGAGCCAGTGATGATGCAACGTTTAATCCTCCCTCTAAAGAATCAAGTATGATTCAATCTTCAAACTCACGCCCCCGGACGGAAAGGAACACCAACTATATGGTGCCGCCATCACAATCTCGATACGAAAAAGCCGTGCATGCTGCTGATGATTGCCAGAATACCATTAACGTACTTCCCATAACCGTACCAAGTGCTGATGCTTACTCGCTAGAGTCCATGTTGTTCCCCAGTGACAAGACAAGGCTCCTTCCTTCAAAGCACATTGATGAGTCTCCAGCGTCTGTTCGCGAACGTTGTAGCTCCGCTTCACAGCAGCATCCCAACACTGATAAACCAACACTCCTGTCTACGTCTTCCATGAATCACCCTTTCCCTCTAAAGAGGCCAAATCTCCTTCCTGCGTCTCCTGAAGAAGACGGTGATAATCGCTCCACGAGTATCAAGTTGCGTCCCTTTGATAAAGAAAACTACTCCCCGCTGCCCGACCTCGACGAAACCTTTGCCAGTGCCCTCAATCTCAACACGCATAGAGCGCCGCTACTACACATTGATACACCACGAACAGGTACCGACAACACTTTGACCTGTCACCAGTCATGCCACTCTCGTTCTTTTCCGCTACGACGATCTGAAGCTTGCACGATACACAGTCCGGTGCCGCTGCTTGATTCTTGCTCAATACACAGTCCGCTACGACATCCTGAGTCAATGCCCAGCCCCAATAAGCGGTCTGAATCTTGCTCGACACACAGTCCGGTAGGACGCGCGGCCTCGCCCAGCCGCGGCGGTGTGGGTCGCGACTGCATGCTGCCCAACTCGCTGCTGTACTCCACGCGCTCATCCTCTCCTAATAAGCGGGCCATTTTCTACCGCCGGCAGCAGGAGGAGGAAGAAGAAGGGTTGGAGTATGCGTTCAGAGACGCATCAAGTACTGTGCCCCAGTACATCAAGCGCGACAAGAAGTTCAAGTTTATCAAGGTCGGCAAAGTGCAAAAGTTTGTCAGTTTGTTTGAAGAAAAGCAAGTTACGTGATTTGTGGCGATGGGCGTCTCAAGTACGCTGGGCACGGTTGCATCTGTCGTTGATCTTACATTGGGCAAGGTTCTGTTTCGGGACCTACGCCACGAAAGATTACGCTTTTTCTTGATTTGACGGCAGTGCTATAATTTACCAAGCTGGCGTCAAAGTATTACGTTTTCCAACGAACGCTAGGAAAGCTTGCGTTTCACGGACTACGTTGTGGTGGGCGCAGTTCTCCCAAGGGAATCGAAAGAGCCTTATTGGGAAAAATAATAGTTTCCTGGTTCTGATCTCTCTAGCTGGCTGCGGGGTTTTTGTTTGGCCCATAATACTGCAGAGCTGCGTTTTGGTGAGCCAACCTGCGGGGGCTTGTTTCTTAAGCTGGCTTTGAAGTCTTGATCCACTGTAATCTGACGGTAAGATCATATTTTTCAAGCTGGCTCTGAAGGATTTATCCTCTGTAATCTGACGGCCGTGTCATGCTTTTCCAAGTAGGCTAGGAAGCATCAAGAATTCTCGGGCCCGATTGAAAGGAGTCCTTTCTTTTGAGCTGGCTTTGCGGAGCACTGAGTCTCCTTTTTTGAACTGCGGGGTTAAGTATCTTTTCAATTCGGGTAAAGATCAAAATCTGCTGACTCCGGAGCTTTCATGTCTTTGCTTTTTAAGGTGACTTCGGAGCTTCAACACCCTTTTTGTTTAAGCTAACTTCGAAGCTTAACACCCTCGTCTTTCAAACTGACTCCGTAAAGTACATACTCTTTCCCGACATGTTATACGTGTAATGACTTCAGTGAACTTGTCGATAACAATCGCAAGGTGCGATGCGTGCCCTGACACGCACTGCTTGTGCCCATTGTGAGGGATTGTCGCAGAAGAGCCCTAATTCCCATGCAAACTAGTCACTCATTGGTGAGATCGTTTGAAGAGACTTGCCCAGAACCTACTGACCATCGATTTTCTCGAACGCAGCAATCTTGCTGGTCAAGGCGTCGAACTTGAGGGCAAGATCGGTAGGAAACTCTTGGGAAGCGGAGGAGGCCAGATCCATCTGAAGGGTGCCCAAGCACCAGATCTCGCGGAGAGAGCGAGACACGGTGAGCAAGTCCTGGCAGAGACGGACGATCAGAATGGCGTCCGCCTGCATGCGCACGGCCTCCGCGGCCAAGACTTCACGAGTCTTTTGGCGGTTGATGGTGATGGCAAGAATGTCCAAGAACTTGGAGAGGACCTGTTCGACGGTCAAGTCGATCTTCTCTAGAGACGTGTTAGCTATGGCAAGTAGGGATGTGTCGTGTAACGTACGTAGAAGCGCGATAGAGCGTGGCTGCATCGTGATGGGGTGGCGGTTTCACTGCTGAGGATTGGTAGGAAGAAAAATACATTTGCACCCAGTGGCTTTGGACTTCGTGTGCCTACACTTCACTTGTTGATGGAGCTACACTCCACATGTTGAATAAGCTACACTTCACATGTTGATGGAGCTACACTTCACATGTTGATGGAGCTACACTTTACTTGTTGTGGAGCTACACTTCACATATTGAATAAGCTACACTTCACTTGTTGAATAAGCTACACTTCACTTGTTGAATAAGCTAAACTTCACATGTTGATGGAGCTACACTTTACTTGTAGATGGAGCTACACTTCACATGTTGATGGAGCTACACTTCACTTGTTGATGGAGCTACACTTCACTTGTTGAATAAGCTACACTTCACTTGTTGAATACGCTACACTTCACATGTTGATGGAGCTACACTTCACATGTTGAATAAGCTACACTTCACTTTTAGATGGAGCTACACTTCACTTGTTGAATACACTACACTTCACATGTTGATGGAGCTACACTTTACTTGTTGTGGAGCTACACTTCACATATTGAATAAGCTACACTTCACTTGTTGAATAAGCTACACTTCACTTGTTGAATAAGCTAAACTTCACAT
>JAKTSS010000026.1:0-27926 GCA_030580355.1 Debaryomycetaceae sp. yHKB357 | reverse complement strand
TTGAATAAGCTAAACTTCACATGTTGATGGAGCTACACTTTACTTGTAGATGGAGCTACACTTCACATGTTGATGGAGCTACACTTCACTTGTTGATGGAGCTACACTTCACTTGTTGAATAAGCTACACTTCACTTGTTGAATACGCTACACTTCACATGTTGATGGAGCTACACTTCACATGTTGAATAAGCTACACTTCACTTGTTGAATAAGCTACACTTCACATGTTGATGGAGCTACACTTCACATGTTGATGGAACTACACTTCACTTGTTGAATACGCTACACTTCACTTGTTGATGGAGCTACACTTCACTTGTTGAATAAGCTACACTTCACTTGTTGAATACGCTACACTTCACATGTTGATGGAGCTACACTTCACATGTTGAAAACGCTTCACTCGCTCGTTGAATACGCTACATTCCACTAATTAAATAACCTAAACCCAAACACTGTCCCGCAGTCATGTGAAGATGGAGAGGAGAAACTTGGCCACGCACAAGAGCGCCTTATACACGTTCACCACGGCCCATACGAGCCGGAGCAACACCACGATCGTGGTCTCTAGCGCAAAGTACAAGATCTGGTTCTGCCCGCCGTCCGCGTGCGTCGCCTTGACGATCGGCACCGCTCCGTTGAACACGCTGTAGAGCCGGTCGACCCGCTCCGTCACCCGGAAGAGCTCCATCGAGAGCGACGTGTTGATCTCGCCCACCAGCCGGTCGCTCGACGCTAGCAAGTGGTCCACCCGCACAGAGTAATCGTTGTTGATAAGGTGCATCACCGACTTTATTTCCTGGAGGAACGCCGTGTGCAATTGCCGGAATTCAGGGAGACAATAGTCGGACACCGCGACGGTCTTTTCGATCGCGTTCTGGAGCAACGATTCGTGCGCTTCCTCCATCCGGTGTGCGAGGTGCTGATTCCGGCGCGGGAACACTGCATGCACGTTGTAGAGGCGGGTATCGATTTGTTTCTCGCAGTATTCCAAATCTGCAGCAATCCGGGCCCAATGCTCGTCGTTGAACGCGTCTTTGCCCTGGGAGCTGCGTCCGCGCGGCAGCAGCCGGCTAGACGCCGGCAGCTCGGTGATTACGGGCGGCACTCCCGCCGGAGCAGGTTTGGTGAACAGAGTCTCCTCGTCGTCCGAGTCGATGCGAGCAACGTGCGTAAAAACGCATTCTCCGAGCTTTTCCGCGGGATTCCGCATGCCCGTCGCTTCATCCTCAGACATTAGGGAATGCGGTGAGTTGGAAGCGTGCGAACGGGCAGGAGGCGTGTGGGGAGAGGACAGGGGCACAGCCAAGGTCGCAGAGGGTTCCCGCGGCCTGGAGTGCTGGCTCCATTCTATATGCGCCACGAGCTCCAGAACAGGCACTGCCCATATGAAGCGGTAGTTGCGGTGTTTGCGCGCATGCGTACTAAAGACGTTAGACGCGAGCGGCACCTCTGGGATGGACGAAATCGTGGCGTGCGAGTGCGGGAACACGAAATGGGGCGACGGGAAGGCCGGACACCCCTTGTCGCGGTCCCTTATGACTTTGAGCGGGTTGTACGGGCCATGGCTAGACTGAATGTGCTCGATGGCCGCGTACTTTAGGCTGAGAAGCATAGCGATGGCGGCTGCGCGGCGGCGGCACCGCGGCGAGGCGTCCATGTCGATCAGCAGCGGGCGTGACGGCGGCTGAGACCCAGAGCGCATGTCTGTGTGATGCACATTGGCCTCTTCGTGGAGGGTGCGTCTCGAGTCCAACAAGGAGTGTGTAATTTTGCGTAGTTTCAGGGCGTGAATCGTCAATGGGCCGGGCGGCGGCAGGGCAGGGCCGCCTATCCGCGGGACGCTGAACGCATCCGCCAAAGGTCCTGGGCCAGGAACGCTGGCATGGCTCATTAGCGCCGATGGCCTAGCAAGGTAGACAGTGCGTGTGGTAATATGCGGCACAGAAGTGGAGTTAGATAATGCGATACTATACTAATAGCGAAAGAGAGATGAGTCCAAGGTTCGAGACTTGGGTAGGGCATTCAGAGAGATCATTTGCACGTGTAATCCGGATACCCAGACCCGGACATTACGGATTACACTCAAAGTGACAATCCTTCAATAGCACATGTCTATACACTCTATCACATCACCAGCCGACTTTGACGCCTACCTCAAGTCCAACCAGCTTCTCGTGGCCCAATTCACCGCGTCCTGGTGCGGTCCGTGCCGTGCCATCACTCCCGTCATAGACCAGCTCTACCTCAGTGACAAGTGCGCCAACATCGAGTTCGTCAGGATCGACTTGGATCTGCAGCAGCAAGTGCTGGCCGCACACAGCATTTCCAGTGTCCCGACCTTCATTTTCTTCAGCAGCGGCTCCCCGATTGACCGCGTCCTGGGCGCCAACGCCCGCGCCATCAACGCGGCGCTCGATAAACTTGTGGCCACCCCGCCCGCAGCGCATTTCGGTCGCCACGGCAACGGCGCGGACCTGTCCAGTGCTGTTTCGAACAAGTGGCTGGACGCCGCTCCGTTCATCCCTCTGGGATACCGCATCATCAACGACTGCATCGACTTTGGCCGTTTCGAAGCGTTGAACGTCTTGCCGCAGGGCGCGGCCCGAGACACGTTTGACGTGAAATGCGACGAGCTCGCCGTCGCGACTGATGCTGACTCCCAAGCTATAGCGTTTGTTCCCTTTCTCAACGTGGCAAAAGTGTACTCGGTGCTTGTGCGCGCGCCCGCCTTGGCCGACGATAATGATCTGCAGCAACTACCAACCCGTATCAAGATATGGTCTAATCAGCCCACAAGCCCCCTGTTTGAAAGCGCCGTAGAAGACGAACACTGCTTGCACCAGCAGAAGCTCGATGGGCCTGGGCCCTGGTACGAATGCCGCGTAAAGTATGTGCGCTTCCAGAACTGTCAGAGCATTACCCTCTTTATGGAGGGTGCGGACGAAGACTTGCCCATTGTGTGGGACAAGATCTTGATTGTCGGGGTCAGCGGAGAGTCCTCGCTGGTGCAGACTATACCGCGCGAGGCATGAGCCAAGAAGGCCCGGGATCTCGATTAGAAAACTTTGGGAGTCTTGGCATCGTCTGGTGATGGCTGGCAAATTGGGTATACTGTTTAGGGGAGGAGTTACAGATAAATACGCACTGGTCTTCAATACCTGTTCTTCAGCTCACGAAAGATTTATGCCGACCCCTGTATATGTAGCTTATGCTTATCGTACCCTAACTTGCAAATTTCTTTCAAGAATGTCCACCGACAATATGTTATGGAAGCAATGGCTGTGCGAAACAATGCATGTTCGAGAAGTAGCCGGTCTCTGATCAATCCGGGTGGTGCGCGATATAACTTATCCGATGCGAGTCTGGGGAATCTGGTGATTCCTCTTGCGTTCGAGATTCGGCCCATAATAAGGTTTTGTTAGTAAGCTACTTTATTGCTGTGTCTATTGATCCGTCTCTATTGCTGTCCTTATAGGTCAGTTTTTATTGCTGCGACAGACTTGTACGACATACAAGTGACTGTCAACGTCATCACACGTCTACTGCCTGCTTCGTTATAATGCTTGCCTGTGACACTACTCGTTCACACCAAATTGCGCTTCCGCCCGGAATACAGGTTAGGTTTCCGTGGGTGATCCGCTTACACCAATTGCGGATTTATGCACGGCCCCTGCGATCTTGAAACGCGTTTATTAACTCTAGTCATGTATAGAACCTAATCGCGCGTGGATCAGGTGTCACCCTCCCTTCTAAAAGAGTTTAGCCAAGAAAATCAAGATCATCGACTGTGTTCTGGCGACGCTGGTGACGCTTGCTGGACAAATCCCGTGGTGTCTCATCGATGAATCCCGCCCATTCAACGATCTATCACATCGATACTGAATTATCACATCGATACTGATTTATTACATCGATACCGAAATCCCCGCTGGAACCGTACCAACCACTATATACCTTGTTAATGATGATACAGAATGTAAAATAATATTTACAATCTTTCGCATTGATTGAGCTGGATAACACCCTTTGAAAGCCAGTGCCAAGCTTAGCCCCTCTCTCCAAGTCGAGAGATGGGAGATGATCTCTAGTAGCGGGACCGTTGACGATAACCACAGATCGCTGACATATCTTTTCAGAGATTATGAAAACCCGAATATTGCTGATTAGGGTGGCAGCAATCACTGCTTTCTGAAAAAATTGGGAGCAGGTCGTCGATAGCTTTTGAGGGGGCGATCCGGCTACCAAAAGGTACTAGGGGCAGAAGGAGAAAACGAGATGAGAGGCGGAGAATATAAATCTTGTTGAGGTAATTGAATCAAAAGGCGATGTGTGAGAAGATGAGACTCGAAAAGTCCGAGTTATGCTTTGTACATTGTTAAAGTTCAGCAGAAACCTAATCTGATACCGGATGGCGAGAAAACGTTATTTGTTGTCTCGTCTGGGAAACCTTATCTGGTATATTTTCGCCAGCTTCATCTGTCGCCTCGTCTCGCCAGACCTTCATCCGTGCCGACTAATCTTCCATAGACCCAAAACAGCATGTGACTCGCAAAACTTTTACCAATAAACTAAACTCAATTCAAAAGTTTGTTTTGAGAGGTCAGGGTATAAAGCCAGGCGCATTGCCATGAAATGATCAACTCTAAAACAAGATGCTTCTCAGTGACTTTGTAACACCGATCCTTATTGCGGCGCCTCACATCATTCCCAAATCGTTTTACGAGGCGGAACAGGGAGACCAGACGCTCGCAGAGTACTTTGGGCGAACTGGCTACCAGGTGCAGAGCGGGCCCGTGCCGGTGGCACCCACGATGACCAAGAAGCCGTTATTATGGTACCAGTACCAGACGGGCAACTGTCCCAGAGCAACATACCCCGACATTACGGGCGACCAAGTGTGTGCACGGTCATTGGTGCGGAAGGCGGACAGCAGCGGCCTGGCGATCTACTATGAGGCATTCATCAACCGCGAACAAGGCGGGGTGGAGAAGTGGGGCGAAGAGACGGTTCCAGTGCTCCAAGGACGCTACTTGATCCCGCGGAAAGGCGAAGGAGACAAGACCGAGTACACTGTGCGCAAGTATAGTGGGGACAAGGTGCCGATGGTGGTGGGCCAGGAATGCCTGTTCACACGGGGCCAGTACTATCCCATTGGCTGCGAAATTGAATCCTAAATGGTGCATGCAGTTTTATGTTGTATACCAACCTCGTTTTATAGTTTCAGAGGAGTTGAAATACGATAAAACAAGTATTCTGTTGCGTTTAAGAAGACTGGCCTGGTTATATGGGGGACTCCAGCTATATCGCTACATGTAGATGAGCAATTGGCCCGTGTCAATGTGCACGGAGTCAGGAATCGAACTCTGGTCGAGGCTCCCGTGTTTCCTGCGTATATTGCACTGCCTGCTATCACGTGATTAGATCTACCAAGTGAACAATTTTTAATGCTAGAGCGCCCAAGAGTGAGAGACGTACTCAAACACCACTTTGACCATCGTTTACCTTCAACTGCTGACAAGTGGTCCTCGTTCATATTACTACTGATTGCTGATATTCATTACTACCGCCACTACTTTTTTCCCGTCTCCAACTTCAATGTCTATCGTATTGAAGCGAGCTTCCATTCGTTCCTTCAATCTCTCCCCGGTTCTGCTTCTTACTCGTCGTATACCGCTCTCTTCTTTTAATCGTCTTCCGTCGCATTCTGCGTCTTGTAACAGCATTCGCCACAACTCCCTGCATTCAAACAACCATTCAAAGGACTCCATCTCCTCATCACCGTCTCATTTGAAAGATTCCGCCTCATCACCTTCTCATACAAAGGACGCCTCCACCCCGGCAAAACTTGGCGATGCCGCTCCCGCTCCTGAATCCGTGGCTAAATCTCTCGTCGAATCAGAGCCCCCAAAACTCTCCCTCTGGGAAAAGATAAAGCACGAGGCCCAGCACTACTGGGACGGCACGAAATTGCTCGGCTACGAAATCAAAGTCTCCACTAAATTGCTCCTCAAGCTCATTTCGGGCTATGCCTTGTCCCGTCGTGAACAGGCTCAGTTACAACGCACTCTTGTCGACTTGGCCCGGCTTGTGCCCTTCTCGATGTTTGTGCTTGTTCCCTTTGCAGAGTTGCTCTTGCCAATTGCCCTCAAGTTCTTTCCCAATCTCTTGCCGAGCACCTACGAAAGCAAGCTGGACCGTGCGAAAAAACGCACAAAGTTGGCTTTGACCCGTACTCTGGCATCTGACTATATCAAAAAGACCATGGAGGAGCTGAACGGGCTCCGTCTTTCCAAAAAGATCACCCCGGAGGAGCGCGAAGCGTTTGTCCTGTTCTTCCACACCATCTCTATGGGCATGATTCCTACCCACCTGCACTTGGTCAGAGTCGCTCGCCTCTTCAAGAACGATCAAGTCTTGGACAACTTGCTGCGGCCCCAATTGGTCGCAATGACAAAGTACATGTCCCTCCGCCCCTTTGGCACCGACTCCATCTTGCGCTACCAGATTAGACACCGCTTACTTAACATTATCAAGGACGACAAGGCTATCGACTATGAGGGCGTAGACCTGTTGACGGTCCCCGAGTTGCAAACCGCATGCTCCCAGCGCGGCATCAAGTCGATCGACGTGCCGCCGGCCCGCTTGCGCCAGGACCTTCAGACCTGGCTCGATCTCCGTTTGCGCCAGAAGATACCGCTGACTTTGTTGATTTTATCGTCAACCTACACCTATGGTGAGCTGGCACACGGCCTCGAATCCTACTATGACGCCCTCTTGGCAGTGCTCCTGTCGATTCCGGACGAGGTCTACAATGTCGCAAAGTTGGAGTTGAGTGACGACCTGAAACTCAAGTTGGATATCCTCAAGGAACAGAATGAGTTGATTAATGAAGAGAATTTGCGCGAGAAGGATACCGTCAACCAGGTCAAGGATACGTTAAAGTTGGACGATTATGAGGAGCTGGCGACTGATGGGATAAAGTTTGAAGAAGAGGGAATTGATGGTAAAAAGGGTGAAAAGTCGTTGAAGGAGGAGAAGCCCTTGGATGAAGATAAGCCTTTGAATGAGGACAAGCCTTCGCATGAGGAGAAGCAAAAGGTCCTGGTGAATAACTAGGTGTTACAACTGATAGAAGGTCATTGATCAAAAAAAGTTTAGACGACTCCACATCTTCTCAACCAGAGACATGGTCGTGTTGTATTCTGAGGATCTCATTTTACTCCGTCGTCGGCTGTATAGGTGAAATCACCTTCTAGGTCATGAGACTGACCCTGAACCGTCTATTTTCTTTACCTGCAATTCTGTACATAGTTTCTAAAGATAGCGTGTCGTTTACGAATCACGCTCACTTATCGACGGCTGCATCCCTTGTTTAAGAGACTTGGCCGCACATGTTTCTACATGTGCGAGACTGAAGCACCTTTCATTCGGAATGTTTAGTCATTCTCTAAACACCAGTGGATCCGAACCCGCCGGCGCCTCGGTCGGTGGAAGCAAGCTCTTGCTCCGTGATAAGTTGCACGTCAGCGTGCATAATAGTCTCCAACACTAGCTGGGCAATGCGGTCGCCCGGACTGATGGCAAAGTCGCGATCACTGTGGTTGAAAAGAACCACCTTGACCTCACCGCGATAGTCAGCGTCTATTACGCCAGCACCAGTGGATATACCATGCTTCACTGCTAGACCCAGGCGCGGAGCGACTCGGCCGTAGGTGTTTTCAGGGACCATAACGCTAATGTCGGTAGACACAAGCGCCTGGCCACGCGCCGGGACAGTGGCAGTCTCCGAGGAGTAAAGGTCGTAGCCAGCGGCCAATGCTGACCCCCGCGTAGGCGCAGTCGCCTTATTGGATCGTAAAAAGACTTTAAGCTGAGCCATCGTTGATAGATGAGAAAGGAAAGTAGGTGATGAATCCTTATGACGCGTCTTTTTTTTTTCCACCGACGCGACTCTGATCTACACCTTTTGCTTTTTTTTCTTCATAATACAATAACTTGCACGTTATATCGAACATAACGATGATTTTCCGCGTAAGAAGGGATTCGCGGCCCTTCAATCACTTCTCAGTGATTCCTTAAATCTTAATCTTTTGTATGGAACTGATTGTGGGTCTGGCCCTTCTCCGCTCATGTGGCACAATGTTTCAAAGAATAGGTACGTCCCTCGTTAATACGTTATCAACTCTAACTCGAAATGATTTGCTTGAGTTGTATGAGGTATAGCCTCGTGTGTTGCTTACGGTGAGGGCTCAATGGCATTACAACTGCATCGTATTCCATTGGCAATTGTAATTTTTCTTCAGACTTTTCTAGCTTGATCGACTTGAATTGGTTCGATTGTACTTGCACCTGATTTACTCAATGGGGATCTAATCTCCGGGTTGTATTTGGCAGGCAAGTGGGTGCATATCCAATCCATGATGGAAGACTTAATACCATCTGTAGAAACTCTTGCAAAACGTGTAGCTAATAAACATTCTGTTCCCTTCTTTAGTTCAAGCACCTCAACACATGACCTTATTCACAAAACGACCCCATCACCAGACAATACCTCATTGAACGACGAAACACGACGAAACCTCATTACACTGCGACACCTCATTACACTACGACACCTCATCACATTACGACACCTCATCGACAGTCTTGACACCTCATCCGCAGTCTCGACGCTAGTATAAAAGGGGCTGGTATATAGACAAGTTTGAGTAGCCCCCACGCAAGTGCACAAGTCCGCCTACGCGCTGACGATAGTCTTGAGCCCACGAGTAGCTAGGTGGCACGCCTTTGGCCTGCGCCGCGTAGTAGATAAAGTCGAGAACCATACACACGCGGAAATCGAGGCTCGCTTCAATATGTTGCTTTGTGTAGCTTTTCAAAAGCTTCGTCGGCGGGTTGCTGGCATGCCACTTTTGTGATACTTTGTAAAGCGGACGATTGCTTTTCATATCGGCATTTTCGAGATAGAATTCAAGAAAGCCGCAATACTTTCCGGGGAATATCAGCATCCAGCTGGCAAAGTCGCGGTACCGTTCCGCGACCGCTTCGAGCTCTGCGAACTCGGCGTCGCTACAATCAAGGTATGCTGCTTCAGCCTCTTTGAAGGCTGCGTGCAGAAGCCCATAGTTTGCGCAGAACACGTCAAACACGTCAGGCGTTCTATAGCGTACCTGACGGATCCATGCGTCGTAGCAGTCGGGCCGAAGGTTTAAAGGGTCTGGGTACCGAAGCTTTTTCTTCACAATTTCCCACGGATAGAGGCCAGTGCCCGGATATGGGTTGAAAAACTCTTGGTCGGGTGCGGTGCGTTTCCGATACTCGACAATCTCGTAGCCGCGCCATAGACGATGGCGATGTTCAAAGTGTTTCCCGTCGCTGTCTTGTAACACTTGCTTATCCTCTTCACCGAGACTGCGGTATAATCGTTCTGCATACTTGGGGTTGCACAATAGAAGCTGTTGCAAGAGCTCTGGTCCGGTGACATGAGTCGGTTCTGCTTCCACGCCGAGAATACGCGCGGAGGAATCGACCGGCATTGACAGGGGGTACCCCACAAAGAACGGCTGGGAATTATATACTGGTTTAATCACTCTCGCATTCACGGATCTGGCCGCTAGTCTGGTGGCAGTGCATTGCATCCTATAAAGGTTAGTGAAAGCTATGGTAGCTCCTAGTCTGAACGAAGCGACTTACAACGTGGAGATGTTTGGATCGGTGCATGTGTAGTGAGACAGCAATGAGCAGGTAGAATCAAGATGGGCGCGAAACATGAAGTAGGAAAACAAAAAGTAGACCGGCTTAACAAGAGCGCATACCGTGTAGGATTGAAACGATAAGCAGGCTGACAAGTTGAATAGGGTGTATAGTCTGTAGCAAGGGAGGTATGATTTGGCAATGGCGCGACCTCAGCCGACACAAGATCTGTGAATGTGCCTACCATGAAAGTCATAGTAGCTGACGCAAGACATGTGACTGCGCTTACCATGAGAGTCACAGCATAGGGTGAAAGGGGATCAATCGTGCAAAGGGATGGGTGCAATTGCGTCTACCTCGGATCATGGAATCGTAGAGTCTGATGACACATGCGAGCACCTCACTTCATTGATTTGTAGAGCTTGACAACAAATGCGAGTACCTCGGATTATTGATTTGTAGAGCTTGACAACAGTTGCGAGCACCTCAGATCATTTACCCGTGATGTTAACAACACATGCGATCACCTCAGATCATTGATTCGTGATGATAACAACACATGTCATCACCTCACTCCGTTAACTCTTGTTCCAAGACACATGCGACTACTTTTAATCATTCACATTGATTCGTAAAGTTTGACCGACAAGACGCAGGGACAGTCAGGATCGTCCGCATGATCGGCAATATCCCCGTCCAGAGGACTCATGGGCACCAAGAATGGAACGGGGTGAGGATTATTGACGATGGCGTTCGACTGGCAATAGATCATCTGCACCAAGATAAGCTGCACACACAGGATACCACAGTCAAGCAATATGAGGTTGAACAAGCCTAGCGCCAATGCGATGCGAAGGTTCGACGCATGCAGAAAGTCTACCGTAGGGATTTCCTCGCCAATAAAGGAAACGAGCCACCACGATCCGTTTTGCAAGAGCCCTAGCCGCCCTTGGCGCGCGATATTTGCTTCCCACAACCACACAAACAGGAGATGGGTGGCGATACACACTACTGTCTTGCATGCTAGTATCGTTCTTATAAAGCGAGCGAGCCCGGCCTCTTTTGCCGCCATTTCCGGCGACGGCAGCAAGGGCGCAGAACCCAGGTCCGTATCGGGATCGAGCCACGTTCGTATCACCACCAGCTTCGGGCCCTGGCCGCGGACAATAGACGGCAGTATCATGGCGTTGACGAGGAGATGCAATGCGCAGGGTGCGATGCTAGCTACGTGGCACAATTTCACCAACTGGTAGCCGCACAAGACGTACAGTAAGGCGTGCAACAGCAGCACGAGGTTGTGAATGAAAAAGTGGCGATGGACTTTCACTTTCAGCGCCGCAAACTTGTGCTCTGCAAGAGTGTCTACGACATTCCGAGCCTCCAGTAAGGAATCGTGCTCAGCGTCGGAGGAGGAAGAAGGGAACATACCTTGTACGGAGAAAGAGTCACTAGTGGAGATGCTAAAGGTAGAATTAAGGTCAGATCAATAACATGCAGGCAGGATACTTTTGCTACTGCATAACCCCAAATACAAGAAACCACTTTAATCTACAAATAACTATAAGCAATCAATGGCAGGGCTACACCGCTGGCGCATCTACTTTGCGCTGAAAAGGTCACCAATGTCACCGGGCATCTCGTCAATCAGGGTCGAGTAGAATCTTTCGATTTCTCTCATCATACCCACGTCGTGGGCAGTCACGAAGTTGACGGCAACACCCTTACGACCGAAACGACCACCTCTACCGATTCTGTGGATGTAGTTCTCCTTGTTGGAAGGCAAGTCGTAGTTGATGACCAACGAAACCTGTTGCACATCGATACCTCTGGCCAACAAGTCTGTCGAGATTAAGATACGCGAGGAGCCACTACGGAACTCCTTCATGATAACGTCTCTGTCTTCCTGCGCCAAGTCTGCGTGGATAGCAGAAACGGTGAAGTCCTTCTCCTTCAACTTGGTGGTCAAGATCTCAACCTTGGAGCGGGTGTTGCAGAATATGACGGCCTGGGTCACGGAGATAGCATCGTACAAGTCGCAGAGGGTTTCAAACTTGTACTCTTCCTGATCCACATTGATGAAAAACTGTTTGATACCTTCCAACGTCAACTCGTCCTTCTTGACGAGGATACGGACGGGGTTGTTCATGAACTTGGTGGTGACTTCCAATACGTCCTGGGGCATAGTGGCAGACAAGAGGACGACCTGGGTCGTCTCGGGGAGAAGACGGAAGATATTGTAGATCTGCTCCTTGAAGCCGGAGGACAACATCTCATCGGCCTCATCAAGAATAAACATCTTGACGTGCTCAGTCTTGAAGTAGCCCCTCTCAATCATGTCAAATACACGACCAGGAGTACCCACGACAATCTGGACACCGGAGCGGAAAGCTTCAATGTCACCAGACATGGCGGTACCACCAATAGACGCATGGACGTTCACCTTGAGGTACAACCCAATGCTGTCAATGACGCTCTTGATCTGCATTGCCAACTCACGGGTCGGGGCAAGAATCAAGGCCTGGGTGGTGTTTGAGTTTTCATCGATTCTCTGCAAGGCCGAGATGGTGAAGGTGGCAGTCTTACCAGTACCGGACTGGGCCTGAGCGAGCACATCGCGGCCCTCGGTGATTGGCAAGATAGCACGCTGCTGGATGGCAGAGGGAGCATCGTAACCGTAACCGAAAATACCACGCACAATGTTGGGCTTGAGGTTCAAGTCATCGAACTTGTACACGACGTGGTCGTAGTTGGTCTCGATGGTGTTCGAGTCAATCTCGGTGATTCCTTCGGACATACTGGGCTAGTACTAGGATGTTCTTATGATAGAGGGAAGAGCCTGCAAAATTTTTTCACCCGCCCCCAAAAAATTTGCCACGGTCGGGTAAATCGGCTTAGGTAATATAACGTGCCCATGGCCTCCGCCATTTACGTCTCATTTATATTACAAGATAGGGCCTCTTATGCTTTACAATCGACGCTCGGGTGGAAAAGCACGCGTTGCCGCTGGACGGTCACTGTACTTTTCCCACGGGAACACATGTTCCTTGAGAATGGCCTGATCTCCATCGGGCTTGGGCGTGCCGCTGGGATTCCCTGGAAATGGCTGCAAATTCTCATAGATTGGCGCCAGTAGATCGTGACTTTGCTCGTCCGTGTCCACAAATCCATTTTTTGGGTTCGTGCTTGCGTTCTGCACTTTCTGTCTGATTTCCGAATCCCTTTTGAAGCTCACCGCCTGGATATTTGCACCCATTTCGTGTACTCGTGCGTACGTCCTCTTGATCCGTGCGCCCATCTCCATTCCTACACTCGTCCCGCTCGTCACAGGGTCCTTGATTCCTGTTCTCAGACATTCGGCCGCTCCACCATTCCTATTGGCTCTCGTATCGACTTCGAGGTTGCTTTTTCCAATATGCGTCGCCATCTCTCGAATTTTCGCAGCCATTTTTTCAACGTCGCCTTCCATCTCGGTTATTTTCTTAGCCATCACCCTGATCTCGGCGTCCTTTTTCTCAAGTTCAGATGGTGTTTCTCCGCATTCAGTGTCCCTCTCAACCCTCTTGTCCCAGTCTGGCCACCTCTTTCTTCCACTCCGGCCTGATTGGTGCTTTGAATTGATCGATAGTGTATCATCATCAAAAGGGTTTTGGGATTCGCTCGCGACATGTGCGCAATTGCACTCGTCTTTGGGTTCCAAGTGCAATCTTTCCATAGACTTTGTAAACGGTGGCTGAATTGGGCTGTACGGTTTGATCTCAAATTCAGGCTCATCAAAGTGTTTGCGTCCCGCGCCATATCGCTTGACTTCGCCTTTTGAATCTTCATCGCCTCGTACCGCTGACCGTTCCTCTAGTTTCAATGAATTGTCCACGAATTTCGTCGCATTATTCTTCGGAAATAAAGGGGCTGGATATCCAATGCGCTCTCCAAAATACTTTTCGTAAGTTTTCGTCCACAAATGTCCAAGCTCACCAAAATTGTGCGATTTGTGCCACGGTTTATTGCGCCCGATATAGTGAAGAAGCTTGATTTGCGATTGTTTTTCTATAGCACCACCCAGTCTTGTGAAATACTCGAAAGCAGGGGCGTACTGGTACGCACAAGAAAATGTGACATTGTACAAAAATGGCAATTTTGTCCATCTGCAAACACTCTCCTTACCCGCCACTGCTCCCGTGATCCAATCTGGGTTTGCGTTATAGTACTGGTTCAATAGCCCTTGGTCGGCCCCGTCGAATGTGTGGTCTTGTGCCGTTTCCAGACACGCTAGCGCATAGAGATTATCATAGTCACGCTTGTTTGGGTGCAAAACAAGTACCCCAGAATTGAACGTATCGGGGAACCCGCTATCAGGACAAGCCGCAATGTTGCAAAGCGGAAATCGTAAATTGAGCAAATCGAGCACGTTGGCGCTCGCCCTCAGAGTGTTGGGTAGCGTGTCGCAATCCAAGTAGAGAACAGTTTCGTACTCGAGCCCCCACAATAAAACCTTGCTAAGAGTTTTTGATAATTCAGGGCGATGCAACGATTCCACAAGCTTTCCTCGACACGACAGCTTTATCGGGCTAATATCAATTACGTGGGAATAATGCCGCAGTACTTGCTCAAGCTCTCGCCTACTAAAAGCTTGTCCATCGATCAATATTCCTAAGGTGATCTCCGAATCCGCTGGTTTTAATTCTGCAACACAGGATGCCACTACGAGCGCCCCTTCCAAGTAGTCCGCAGAGTAGAGCATCGTGAACACTGCCTTCGACATGATGAGTGAATAATTTTCCTAGCTTTATCTCCGTGAAACCTAGTCTGAACTACCGCACACGGCCATGTGTGAAATCCCCACGCTTCCACGCATTTTGCATGCAGTATACTTTGCAAGGCATCGCTTTTCAACACCCTACAAAAGAAGCCTTCCCAGTAGTGAGCGCTTTGTGTTTGTTCCGAGTCCGTTGCCGATCTGGCTTGATTTCTATAATGACATTTGATTTTTTATTTGCGTATACACCTAGCGGGAGTAAGTCCACACGTCCTTCAACAAACCATCCTCCTGGGCCAATCTGTTTAACGAGTCGTCGGCCTCGCCCCTGCCTCTGACGTAGCCGCACAAGGCGTAGGTGGTGTTGGAGCCGGGCACAGCTCTGCCCTTTTCGTCAATGTTGGCAATGTTGATCTGCACGGACGCATGGTCCTTCGCCTTGATGATTCTGTTGGTGGCAGAGCACTTTCTCGGAACGTAAAGTTCGACTAATTCACGCTTGTCGTTTTCCATATTGGCGAGATGTGCGTTATTGGTGCTTCCGTCGTTGTCGGTGTGAGGCCGAAATTTTTTCAGTATACTAATGCTGCGTAAATTATGTAATTGGGGTTGAAGACCTAGATCTTCAAATTTGCACGTGATATTGTTGAGATGTGATTGAAAAAATAGGGGCGAGCTGGGAATTGAACCCAGGACCTCCCGCATCTTAGCGTCAGAACCCTAAGCGAGAATCATACCACTAGACCACACGCCCATTACTTGCACGTCGGAAAAAATGTGGTTTTCCCAAACACGCATCACTCGAATCGATGTCACTGCACCACAAATTCCCTTTCTAGGGTTTCCTCACACGCCAATACTTCATTGCGAGTCTTGAGTACATTCCTAGGCTTTGCTGGAAAGGCCCGTGTTATCGTTCTATCAAACACACGTGGTATAAGAGAAGGCTTGAGGACGGGCACATTTCATTCGGGTATTGACCGCAGTACATTCTGAAATACCTCGAACTGAAAATCCCAACTCGGTCTTATCGTATATTAAGCGTCATTCTCCAGCACGAATTGATTTCTCAGAACATGATTCTTGCATTGCAGTACTATGAAAACACCTTCCCGACAAATTTATGTATTGCGGAAAAGATGTTTATAGATCCATGGAATTCAGGCTGTTCTCACAACTGTAAAAAGTTGAAGTAGCATTCTGATGTCTATCAAAAAGCCTTTTTGAATCCAGGTTCTGTATCTTTGAACTTTATTTCTGTGCGGCCGTCAGGCCTTTCCAAAATGAATTTCCATCTTTTCGTGGATTTTGAGAATTCTGAGTGGCAACGAATTTATTCACGAGTTAGCACCTAGATTTCACCTCAACTGTATGAATTAGCTATCTTGTGAGACTCATTCATTTAAGAACTGTGCTTCATCAAAGCCACGTTTTGTAAAAATTTGCAACCATTTTTTCTTTGGTTGATTCGTTCTGCCAGATCCCACCCGAGAAACACTTCGTCATTTCTGCCCAAAGTGTGATTGGAAATCGGAGACTTCAAACGGATCGTATTTACCCGAGACCGTTCCACGGCTACTCTCACCATGTAAATTTTAGCAAGAATTACTCCACAAGTTTTGGAGCATCTTGCACATGATTAAATAGCAGCTTGGATTCGCCTTACCCTGCCACGCACTCCTAGAATAATAAAACCTCAGAGCGACACCAGAAAGAAAGTCCTAATCGCAAAGATTTCGCCAAGTTGTTACTTGCATGTTGCTGGACAGGGAAAGTTCAAGATAGAGGACGATATTTTTACCGTCAAATGCTACAAGCCGTGCCGAGGGCAAGTTTGATCGCAGCAAATTACAATGCTGATACGGGTGATTTCCACCGACAGTCGACATGATTAAAGCATGATAGGCTACTACAACATCAGCAAATCAGTCTTGTGAATTCAGTTAATCACATTGGACGGCACGGCTCTACTCCCTTGGTCTCAGACTGTTTGTTCTGAACTTACATCGCTCAAAAATACTTTGCACAATAAGAATCCTTCGAGATGCGGTGTCACTAGAGGAAAAAGATGGTGGCGAATTCATAGGTAGAATCGATTGCGAATCAGTCGTTACTGCATACGGCACACGGTCTTCGAAGGCATGTGTACGCATCAACTTTTGAGCGTTTCGAATGAAAGGCAACTTGACCCAGCGATTGATTCATAAACTTATCAGTCAATTCACGACTGCTTTGTTATCAGCTCTCGACGACGTCAGGGTATAAAAGGGACGGCCTGCAATGAAGAAAATCATCACATCATCCATTTGGCATCATTATGGTTTCCTTAGCTGCCCACCTCTACGTGTCATGTCTTGTCGCTTTTAATCTTATTCAAGGCTGCCAAGCTTTTGAGTGGGCGGACATTTGGAGGTACTTCGAGTTTCGTAACTTTTGGGACTCGAGTATCTTTGGGGGATCATCGAACTCATCTGCTCAATCCTCAACTGCTCTTAATGGGACTGCGCCTACACTGACGAGCACCGCTTTTCACCATTGGGGACCGAACCCCTTATTTTTGCCAAGTTGATAAGAAGTTTACCCCGTTGCAGACGAGCCAAAGCTGGCAGAGGAATATTATTTTAGTGAGTACATTTGTGGTGATATAGGTTTTGAGAATCAATGATAGCTTGAAGCAGGATATTGTAGACGGGGCGAGATTTGGGGGCGTACGGCCCTAGTTTTTTCTTGTACGTTGCAATACTGCCACGCTTTCAACATGGTGAGTCTGTGGGAAAAAGTCGAACCCCTTTATGCTCAAGACCTCATAATCTTTACCCTTTTCTGTCTCTGTTAGGAACCATTGAATATCGCGCGCTTGCGAGTGGACGTTGCAAGAGACGTACACGATGCGGGCCGGATAGTATGCCAGTAATTGATTGAGAAATACATCGTCACAGCCTTTCCGCGGCGGGTCTAGAATGACCAGGGTTTGATGGTTTGGTGACTTTATACTCTCGAAAATTGCTTCTGCCTTGCCAGCAATAAAAGTCGCGTTCTCGATTTGGTTCCGCTTGGCATTGCGTTCTGCAAATTTGATGGAATCAGCAGAAATCTCTACCCCAATAACGCTATGGACGCCCTCAGCACACAGGATGCTAAACAATCCCAGCCCACAATACGCGTCAACCAAGAAGTTATCCTGGCCGACATCGAGGTCCAAGTTCTTGCGCACATAGTTGAGAACTATGGGGAGTATACCGTTATTATTCTGGAAAAACTCGCCGGCGGAGAACTCGAACCAATGTCCGTTAACAAATTCCTGAACAATTTCCCTAGAGTTTGTGGTATACGTGACGAAAAGCTGCTGGTCATCGATACAACTGCGCAAACTGCTGTCAGAGTCATTCTGATTCGTATATTCCAGAGTATTCTCCCGCAATAATATCGTCGCACCTTTCCGATACTTTTTAAAGTCCTCGTCGAACTTTGCTCTCTCCAACTTCAATCCCCTGTTGATTATTTCTGATGCAATGGCGCATTCTTCAATATCGAGAATCTGACCGGAGCCACCGTGCGGGGGCCGCCACGTCGGCCTGCCCTTCGCAGCAAATCCCAAGTTCGGGCGCAGCACAATGCCGCCGGTTTTGCGAGGGTCAGACACGTTGAAATGCGGGGTAAGTTTAGTGCGGTAACGGTATTGCTGGGGTGACGGCTGGGTATCCAGTACTTTTGGCAACATATGGGCAATTTTTGGAGCGAAATAGCGAAATGCGTTTTCGATAGTTTGGCGCTTTAGCACAAGTTGTTGACCATGTTCGACGTTCTGGTACTGGCAGCCTGAGCACCGGCCAAAATACCTGCAACCGATCAAGGAGTCGTCGCGAAGAGATCCCGGGGACTGAACTTGTAACAAATCCAGCTCCACATGCGCCGGATGAGTCTTGAAAATTCTTACGGTGCAAACATCTCCAGGGAGACCAAAGGGGACAACACAAACTTGGACCTTGCCACCGCTGAACGACGGATCTGGATGCGGAACAAGCGCCAATCCGTCCCCGTTTGAGGTAAGCCGCAATATTTCGACATCCAGGACGGTACGATGATACATGCATTCAACGGTGGGGTCATTCAAGACGCCGTTGATGTTGTTCGCGATGTCTTCTTGAGACAATTTCTTGTCTTGGAGTAAGAAGCGAATTTCGAGCTGCAAGACCCCCAGGGGCGACGTCGCGTCCACGGCCTTTTGTTTATACTTTCTCCGGGAAATCTTTGGCTTTTTAGGGGATGGAGCTCTGTCATCTGAGGGGCCGGCGTGAGAAGCGTCATGGCCCGGCAGAGACGAGGCCTTTCGCTTGACGGTGTCCACGGCTTCCAGAGTCATCGAATCAATCGCTACGAGTTGGTCTCGACCAGAATCCAAGATGAAGCAATAGTCGTAAATTTTTCTGGTGATTTTTTCTCCATCGCGGGAGCCGCGAATTTGCAGCCAAATGTCAGCAAGAGGACGCAGTAACACAGAGCCGTTTCTAGTCGCAGAATGAGCCTGGATTGTCTCCTATTAGAGCAACGTTGCTCAAGTCTCATACCTAATTAGTCTCTTACAGACGTCTCCGGAGATCACAATTAGTGCTCGGTTCGCACTGTAGCGACCAAGTCAAGTCTCGAGTCAAGAGTACATCTCTTCTAGTCATTATGAGCTTCGGCAACGATCCCGAAGCTCACAGTATCCGCGAAATTGATAAAGTAGGCTATCTACAAAGGGTATAAAAGGGAATCTGGTTATGGCTCGTGGGAGTGTGAGGTGGTGGACCATCAGGTGACGACGTTATCAGGTAGTGAAAACTGCAGAGGGAATTCCCGCGCCTGAGGACCCGCCACACGCGCAAAATTCGACTCCTTGCTTCGGATATTATTGGTGTGGTGGCAGTTCGAAGCGTGATTCAGCTCTCTGCGTTGCACCTTGTATTGTGAAGTATGAACCGATCAAGGGTTCCCTCAAAACATGTCGGAACGTGTCTGTACTCAACAAATCTTGCAAATTAGTGGAGTCCTGTGCTCTATCAAGAATCTGTGCGTATCGGAATTGAATGTTCTGCTTCGACAAACAGCATAACCAGGTAATGTCACTGTTTTGGAAGCACTCTGTGTCGCCCGTTGAAGCAACAGATTACACGCAAGCAAACAGTTTCAACGTACAGCCAACGGATTCCACGCAAGCAAACAGGTTCAACGCGAGCACACAGTTCCCGCGTAAAGTTCCCTCACAAGTCATTTGACGCATGTAGAGTAGGAGCATACTAAGCGGCTTGTCCACGCCATCGTCAATCATCAATTCAAGTCCAACAACTTTGAGACCCACACGAACCCCCAGATTGCTGACACGGGGATGCCCGCGTAAATGATGAGCCTCCCCACCACCTCCACGTCGTATCGCAGCACCTTGCCTCGGGTCAGACCCTCATCGTCCAGAGCGGGGCTAGACACGGCGTCCGCACCCAGTTCGTGGCTCCTCTGGAATTGTAGTTCGTAGTAGTCGCTCTCCAGTTCCGGACCGACTTCGTCCTGCACGGTACCAAACACGTCCAAGTTGTTCTCCTCCATATTGATATTGGAGATGGAGGTACTGCGGATCTGGCGCGTGGTGTTGGAAGAGAATGCAGTGGCGATATAGTTTCGGCGGGGCAAATTGAACCTCACCAACTTGTAGAGGGGCGGCAAGATACTAAACACCAACGGTTTCGAGATTGACTTCCAAATGACCACGAGGCCCATGCCGAGCAATACCCGCAACGCCGACTTGACAAGGCCCAATTTCTCAAAGCTGTAGGGGATCAAGTAGGGATCCTTGGCCAGGTTCAAGGAGGCAAAGTAGCGGGTGCTGCTCGCGGCCAAAAAGGACCAGTCTACGCCAATAATGACGCCGATGAAGGCGACCGAGTCGTCAAAGCAGGGACAGTCGTCGACGGGGTCGGCATGCAAATGCACGAGCAAAGTGCATCCCAACGCGACGAGGACGCCCGTAAGCCAGGCATGTCCATTTTCAAGGATGAGGGCGTCAATTTGGCGCGACCACAAGAACCTGACCAAAAAGCAGGCAACGCCGACCAAGGAGCCCGAGAGCAAATCCACAAAGCCGTGCATGCCGCAATAGAGTCTACCGATAATAAGAGAAAAGTAGTATACTACGAGCACTGCGAGAAGCAAGGCAAAGTGGGGCCAGGAGAGAGAGTGCCTAAAGGCCAGTAGCCTCCACCAAAAGACCAAGATGACGCCGATAGCATTAGCGCTGTGGCTCAGGGGGAAACCGTACTCCAAGGCAGTGTAGGACAGCATAGTGATGCGGTGGACCGGGGGAGAGCGCGGACGCGGTAGGCAAAGCCAGTCCTTCAAGTGGCCCGAGACAAAGATGCCAAAGCCAATGACAAAGACCAAGTCGCGCACGAGCATGAGGCCGCCGAACCAGATGGGGAGCGGGAGCATCATGACGTAAAAGGTGTGCAGGGCCAAACACGCGGTCCAGGCAAAGTAGGCGTCGAGCCAGGGGCTTCTGACCTTTTCCTGCAAGCGGGTGATCACCGGGGTCTCCAAACGCACGACGGGCAAGAGCCAGGACCGCATGGTGTAGCGGAGGAGGGACATGTGGGTGCGGTAGTGGTCGCTGGGCAAGTTGCCGGCGTCCCCATAGTGGAGAGAGACCATCGTGGGAGCGGGCGAAAGAGGCTTGGGGTCTGGATGTGGGCCATCGTCCGCAGGCTGAGGGACGGGCAGAGCCATGATTTTTTCGCGCCGAGCAAGGTGGGAATGTACGAGGCGGCGCGCAACGGGATCGGTTGCCAAGTGGAATCATCAAAAGAAACAGAGAAAAAAAACATGATTAGACGGTATCATAAAAAAAAGGTATCCATCCGTTTAGGAAGGAGCAACGGGTCGTCAGGCGATGACATGTGGTGGTGCGCTGATGATCCCGGGGTAACGGGCCGGTGGGCGGGTCCACATGGTAGACGAGGTAAGCGCTCACTGCTGTTTCCCCGACATTCTCCGAGGCTCTGGGATCTGCAGACGCCAGCGGGCCTGGACCGCGTGTCGTGATTCCTTCGCTTTACGACGCGTCTCGTTAGTACGATAATCACATCGGTGGTGAAACACCGCTTGACTCATGTGCTTGGCGCCAACATATCCTTGCATTAGACGAGCGATGGAGGTGGGGGCTGCCGGATCCTGATGGCTTGGGGTCTGCCTTGTCTCAAACCAGACAAGACTCTCTCGCGGCGCTTTCTGTGTCTCGCCGACATCTTAAATACTGATGTGATATACTGGGCCCTGTTTGGACATCTTCTTTGGATGCTCGATGGAGACACGTGCGCAAAGAAGCGATCATCGGTCCTGGATTCGTCACACTAGTGATTGTCTGTGGCAGTCACAGCCTCTAGTGGCACAATCAAGACAAGTCAGAGGGCTTTGCCGCACTGTCACGTTGTGTCACTCTTTTACGTGCTCGTCGTGTGTTCATTGAGCGTTCAAAAATACTCTGCGTCATTAGCCGACAAGTCATGGTCAGATAATCTTGGAGCGTAGGCAGCGATAAGTGGGACTTGCCGGTCGGACCTTATTTTGCTGCGCATCCATCGCACCGTTTATCAACGCTACACGTCCAGGTATGAAACACCACTCGTGAAGCATCCCTGAATTGCGCGATTGGCTCGGTACATTTTCTTCCAGCGTCAACCGATCGTCACGTTTTGTGTCTCGGACCAACAGCCACTCTTTGCCACTATGTGTGCCTCAGCCCAATGTCTACTGATTGTCACGTTGCGAATTTCAGATCAACGTCTTGTTGTGTATTTCGCACCAGCGTCTCCTCATTGGCACTTTGTGTATCTCGAACCAACGTCCCTGTTTCAAAGCAACATCTGCGTGTATCGTCGCCCGCCTACTGAAAACAGCAATGAGTCAGTATCACACCCTCTCGCCGAATGCCTCTTTTCACTGACTAGTTGGCGCGATGAATAGCCCGCACTTTGAACCCTGTATTCGCCATGTGCTCTATAACACATGCATTCCTGGCTGTGGAGAATCTACAGGAAAATGACGCCTCACATGGCGATGCGACGCTGATGCTCGCCGCCTCCCTCTTGTGCGCTCTCGTCTACGTAGTTGCCATTTTTAAACCTCGGCAGTGCCCTTAAATTGCGGCCGTCAATGGACCCAGCCTGCAGGTGTTGGTCATGCTGTCGATTCGCCAGAACATTTGCACGCAACACGACTTGTTGGGCCCGCCATGACACGAGCAAATCGCTTGCATTCCCGCTTCCACTCGGAATGTCGTCTCCAGGCTTGAAAAGACTTTTCACGACGGGTTTGACGAGCATTGATGCCGTTCGGAAAATTCGTTTGCACTATTCTAAAATCACTTTAAATACCGCTCTCTCGCCGCTCTCTTTATGCTTTCGCCTCGAGTCTCACTAATTTGCCGATGAAACTTGTTCTATTCTTGGCATCGGCGCTGCTTGTTGCTGTCGAAGTGACATCGAGACAAATTTACAATTTCTTTTCGAGCGTGACGTTGTCAGAAATAAATGGCAAGAGCTTGGCAACCTTGAGCTGGAAGAAAAACGAAGAAGCATTGGAAGTTGGTGATGTCATTTGGTTTAAACCTGGATGCGTTAAAGGGGTGGGCACATTGGAATTGAAAGGCGGCGGAAATTTCGAGGCAAGCTGCGAGAAAAGGGGCAAGGATTCGACGACGAATGTTTATTGCACTGTGAAGAAATCCGGCATTGTTGGAGGGGGCTCCGTCGAGGTTGTGATGGCCCCTTACTGCGAGTGTTCTAGATATTCCTGGTTTCAAAAAAACGGATATGAGACCTCTCCGTACACGCCGATTCTGTTATTTGGAGAGTGGACATCATGCGGACCAGAGGGCAAGATCATCGACAATTTTTTCCAGAATGTCACCTTGTCAGATGTGGAAAGAAATAGTTTTGTGGAGCTAAAGTGGGCGCCTACACAGGAACTCGACGTGGGTGACGTCATAGACTTTTCTACAAATTGCCTTGAAACCGGGAAACCCTTTGATTTGAGAGATGGCGAGATCTCCTGGGCCCATTGCAAGGCCAGCAGTGGGCACAAGTACAATCTTGTGACATGCACAGTGACTACAAAAGGCAAGTTTAATACTGGCTCGGCAAAAGCTTCGGTGGAGCCTGATTGCAATTGTGTTGCACAAGAAACGCCTACTTGGTCTCAGTTTGGTGATGGTGTACCATGGAAATCGAAAATTAAAAGCATTGGTGCATGGCCAAAATGCTTGCCGTTCAGAATCCCACAACAGGGCCTCTCTTTGCCTTTCTCAGATAATGAACGACCGCCTCGTTTTTATTCTAATGATGATGAGAATCTGCAGTCGCTGCCTGACTTCATACTTCCAAAAGACCATAAAACTTCCGCCAAATCAAAACATGGCCCAACTCTCTCAGAGATTGACGTGCCCACGAAGGACACTATCCCTCTTACACAAGGATACCTACCTCCATTGGAATACCTACCTTCATTGGAATACCTTCCTCCAACGGAACCTTCACCTCCAAAAATTTAACGGATTGATATAGATAACAAACAACCTTTCATGATATCGGAACGCCCGTGGTATCTGTGACAGTGCAATTGAACACTCTTTTCGAGTACCCAGGCTCCAGGTTTGTACCGTGCTCGCTTTCACTCGAAGGCAACGCAAATCACGTTAGAAAAATATTATTGTCTACCTTTGGAAGAAAGAATATCGAAGAGAGGCTCGCAGCTATGAGTTGTAGGATGTAAATACACGATTTGACGGCGAGGAATGTCTCTGAATGAAGCGCTTTATCGGTGGGGCGAATTAAAGTTTAGATGTGGCATTCATAATCGTAGATGCATAGAGTGAATCAATTTAGAATATGATGGGTGGAAACAACGTCTCCGAGCAGCCCGATTAATTGGGCCTGAAACAGTTTAACTAGTTTCAAAAGGATCTGCTGGATTTGAAAGTAATCACGCTGGTGCTGCGACGCGGCGAGCGGCGAATTCGCAAGATAGCCGCGGGCCCCTCGGTAAACTGGTCTACTGGAAGCCTAACTGATAGATTCAAACGTTTACGCTTAAAGCCGCGCGACAATGCGAAATCAAGTCGAGACCTATCAGCAATGTCGTCAACTATGCGTAAAGATCAAGCAATAAAGTCATGAAATGGTCATCAAGTTCCTGCGCAAGTGGTATCGGATTAGAGTAATTCGGGAATTTCATACAGCGAGTGCCCGTGAAAACAATCTTCTTCAACCCGCACGCTCGTCAGCCTGTCGTCTATTCTGGAATTTCTGATCGTCACCGTGTCGTTTCTTGGGGCGATGACTTATCGTTGCCTTGTTGCGTATCTCGAGCCAACGCCGGCGTGCCGCTTGTGCCTTCCACGGTAATGAATCTTATCGTCCCTCTCAAGAAATATCTCCTTTCACTGACAAATTTGTGCAACAAGGCCCAAACGTTCTCCCGAGCCCTTGAATTCTTGGCACCCCGAATTTCTATCTGTGTTCCTTGTCTGGGTCCTTCTTACACGTTACGTATCGCTTGTACGCGCGCTTGTGCAGCGGCAACGCCTTGAAGACAGCTTTGAACCGGGTGGCCAGCTAAGACCGATGGATTTGGGGAACTCCCGTCCAGGATCCGGTATCATGATTTAAGCCGCGGAAGCCGGCGGGCGACTTCCAAGTCTTTTTTGTACTGTGTATAGCTTTACAGTGAATGCACACTGACATTTCGGGAAAAAAAAATAGACGAAGCTGGACTTCCAGTGGCACGACGAAGCGGCTGGTTGCCAAGACAAAGCTGGACTTATCTTTACACGGTCCGCCTGTTATCCCCTTCGCGGGTTGCATTCAGTATATTACCTCTACGGGTCCATATTCTCGCAACCGCCCGACCACTTTCCTCGCGACACAGACTCGCTACACGCGAATTACGCGCTGATACCTTTTATACCTTGTTTTGCGCCGCTCTCGTCTCTGCCATCACCACATTAGGACCGTGAATGGCTCGATCGAGAACCTAAAAGGTGTTTATTTTGATAGCGCCTATTAAAAAACACGCCACTACGTGTCTCGTCAATCCCGCTGTTAGGCGGGGCACAAGAGCTGATTTACTCGCTCAGTTTCAGAATGGCGTCCAAGTCTGTATTGATGGTGCTGTTGAGGCGTTTTTCATTTCCTAGTAGCCGATTATGCCCACCCCGACTAGCAATGAAGACCAAAGGGCTTGGCCTTGCCAATAGGATCACACTTCCTGCAAATGCGAGTTTCAGTCCGATCGTCTCTCGACTGATCAACTCGGGCACAAAGCCATGCCCAAAAATATTGTGCTTCGTTTCCAAAGGCCATGCACCACTGTTTGTGTGCTCTACTTTTTTGTTTTCTTTTCTTTTTGACGGGCAAGAATGTCGCCTTGGTATTCCTTGCCCGCTCCACAAACCCCTCCTACTCGTCCGCTTTAAGTACCGCCGCTTCGGCGCTCTTCATATGCTTTATACTTTTTGTTGCAAGAGAAAATGAATACGGTCCTTCTCTTGGCGTCGGCGCTCCTTGCTTGCACTGTTGAGGTTGCTGCAAATGAGCACAGAGACTTTATTAATCAAGCCTCCCTATCAAAAAACAACGGGGCGTACTCTGTGACTTTTCATTGGAATCATGAGGGTTTGAAGATTGGTGATTTCACGGAAGTGGAGACTTCTTGCTTGGAAAGTTTGCCGCTGTTCAATTTGCCAGATGACAAAAATCCTTGGGCCAACTGCGAGCCTATCGAGGTCTCTGCAAAATTCAAATGCAAGGTCATCAAAGACGTTCTGAAAGGCGAGGGCTCTACTGAAGTCGTAGCGGCGTTTGACTGCGCGTGCCATGATAAACAAGGTGGCATGTGGAAACACGTGAACCCATTGAATACTAAACCTCTATTCCCAGTTGTTGCCATTTGGCCCACTTGCAAGGATTTAAATCCCTCGAAAAGTGGCTCGATTGACATCACATCTAACCATAGGAGTTCCGGCTTGCCTACCGTCAAATACTTGCCTCCCGTCAAATACTTGCCTCCCGTCGAATACTTGCCTCCCGTCGAATACTTGCCTCCTACCCGAGGAGAAATTAATCTTCCTGACAACTCAAAGACCGAGCAGGAGCGCCCCACCCCAAAGATAGCTGAGACTGTGAAGCCTCCTGGACAAGAAGAGGACGAGTCTAAGAAACTTCCTGCCACACAAGTGCCCTCGCTTGTCGTGCCTGTGACGAATGCCTACTTGCCTCCTCTCGAGCCTGAGAAGCCTCCTGCCCCGGTGAACGAGCCTGAGAAGCCTCCTGCCCCGGTGAACGAGCCTGACCAGCCCGCCTCACAAATGCCTCTTCCAGAGAAGCCTGTCCTTCAAAAGCCTTCGCTTGAGGAGCCTATCCCGCAAAAGCTTTTGCCTAAGGAGCCTACCCCACAAGTGAGCAAGCCTAAGACACCTTCTGCTCCGCAAGTAGGAAAGCCGGGGATTCCTTTTGCCCCACAAGCAAACAAGCCTGAATCAAGCGAATCTGTGAAGAGCAGAGACGGCAAGAAAGAGCTTGGCGCACCATCTAACAGGCCCAATCGCAAAACCACGGAAATAAACACACATATTGATATCGGGAAATTCTCCAAAGAATGCGGCGACAAATGTCTGCCGTCTCTCTCCAATTCCGAGGTGCCAGCTGCAGACAAGAACAATATCGGCAAAGCAAAATGCACTTCAGTGGGGGATAAGAGTTGTGAATCCAACAGCGGAGTTGAAAATGATACAAATCCTGATCGCCGTCCCAATTCCAAGACAAGTAGGTCAGATGGGAAATTATGTGGCGACGAAGATGGTGGGAATTGCGTGTTCACAAAAAGCGAGCCGAAGAAGGCTGAAGTAGACACAGAAGACGAGGAGAACAAGAAACCACATGCCAGCAGAAAGGAGAGAGCCAAAGAAATGAAAGCCGAGACGTCGCCTAGTGAGCAAAGCAATGGCGTGCGGTCAGATGGCCAGGGTATAGCGAGGAATGGCCAGCTAGACGGTAAAGCGAGGAATGGTCGTCCAGACAGCAAAGCGAGGAATAGCCAGCCAGATAGTGAAGCGTGGAACAGTCAACCAGATATCGAGAAAGCGAGTAAAGAAAAGCCATATACCGGCGGAATGAGAAGCGACGACAAGACAAATGCCAAGTTGCCTAGCGGTGGATCAAGTAATGATGATTTGAGATGCGTTGAGATCACCGGATTGGGTATGGGCGAGACAAGATTTGACAAGCCATTTAGAAGCATGGGCACCGAGCCGAGTGGCAGTGGGTCAAGTAATGATGATTTGAGATGCGTTGAGATCACCGGATTGGGTATGGGCGAGACAAGATTTGACAAGCCATTTAGAAGCATGGGCACCGAGCCGAGTGGCAGTGTGTCAAGTAATGATGATTTG
>JAKTSS010000025.1:0-57386 GCA_030580355.1 Debaryomycetaceae sp. yHKB357 | reverse complement strand
ACCTGGTAATAACTCAGTAAGGGGTGCTACCTGGTAATAGTCAGTAAGGGGTGTTACCTGGTAATAACTCGGTAAGGGGTGTTACCCGGTAATAAGTCCGCCGAGGGATGTGTACCTGATAATAAGTCCGCCGAGGGATGGTTACCTGGTAATTAAGTAAGGGATGTGTACCTGGTAATAAGTCAGTGACTAGTGTGTACCTGTAGGCCAGGGGGAGTTGATAAGCTGGAGGATGTGGCAGTCTCAGTACAAGCGATGTGGTGGTAACGTGGTGACAAACAATAACGATGATCGGCACCAAGGCACGTGCTCGCATGCTTCCATCGACGGATGGATACGGCAGCTGTGCCTTCCTCTGGTGAACACCGGTAGTCACCGCACGTGCCTACGGTGCCAGTCGTTTCTGTCGCGTTCAGCTTGAGATTCGCGGAGGCGGTCGCGCTGGAGACGGAGCTGCGTGCGCTCGCGCCAGTCGAGGTACTCGCGCTCCGGATCGAGGTCGTCGGTGTCGTCCACGGCGTCGGAGGAGTCGCGGACGCGGTCGGGAGAAGCAGGCGGGAGACGCGGCGGAGCGGGATCGGCTGCGAGGGCAGGCGATGCCGCGGGCCGAGAGACCGCCAGCGGTTTCCTGAGAAAGACGGGCGCGCGCACCCAGGGCTCGCTGTCGCTGTCGGAACCCAGCTCGGAGAGTGACTCATTGTGGAAGGCGGTGCTGGAGTTGCTCATGTGAAGACGCCTCGAAACACGCCGGTCGCCCTAATCACTGGTGGACGCGATGACATCTCCAACTGCCGCATTAGGCCATCTGTGCATCCCTGCCGCAGTACTAGAGCCCTAAGCGCAGCCGAAAAATATTCGCTGCTGCGACAGATTCGCCCAAAGCAGAAGGCGCTGAGTCGAAGCAGTCAGCGGACGAGTCAACAGGCAGCGCTCATCCACCCACTCTAGCCACCCCATCCACCCACCTCACCCTAGCCACCCTATCCACTTCAACACTTCATCTACCCCACATATCCCCCATCCCCCACCATCCCAGACATGTCCCTCGTCCTCGCAGCGCTTCCCTCTCTAGAACGGCCCTTCGGCATCAGGCTCTGGCCGCTCGCAGACGCCTTTGCGCGGCTCGTCTCGGCGAACGCCTTCTCCCTCGATGCCTTTGAGTTCCGCGTCGGCTCGACCCCGCTCCTGACCCTCGCCCCGGTCCTCAAGATGATTTCCTTGTACTATGCCCTCGTCTTTGGCGGCAACTACCTCCTCCGCCACGTCTTGCGCGCGAAACCCCTCGTCTTGAACGGCCTCTTCCAGGTCCACAATCTCTTTTTGACCCTCCTCTCCTTGTCCCTCCTCCTCTTGCTCGTCGAGCAGTTGTTGCCCATCATCGTCAACCACGGCCTCCTCTACGCCATCTGCGACCCGGCCGCATGGACACCGCCCCTTGTCACCATCTACTATTTGAACTACTTGACCAAGTTTGTCGAGTTTATCGACACCCTCTTTTTGGTCGTCAAGCAGAAACGCTTGACCTTGCTCCACACCTACCACCACGGCGCCACCGCCCTCTTGTGCTACACCCAGTTGACCGGCTTGACCCCGATCTCCTGGGTCCCCATCTCCTTGAACTTGGGCGTGCACGTGGTCATGTACTGGTACTATTTTCTCGCGGCCCGCGGCATCCGCGTCTGGTGGAAGGAGTGGGTCACGCGCTTCCAGATTATCCAGTTTGTCTTGGACTTGGCCTTTGTCTACTATGCCACCTCCCTCAAGCTCGTTTCGACCTTTCTCCCCAAGTTCGCCCACTGGGGGCCCTTTTGCGGCGACTGCGCCGGCACCATGTACGCCGCCGTCAATGGCTGCCTCATTTTGTCCTCCTACTTGGTCTTGTTTATTGCCTTTTACATTGACGTGTACAAGCGCAAGCTGTCGCGCAAGTCGCGCCGCGTAAAGTCCATTCTGGGTGGCGTCGCCGCCCAGGTCAATGAGTACGTCCACTCCCTGGGCTCGAGCCGCGCCTCGCCCGACGCAGACCTCCGCAGCCGCAAGTAGCTCCCTTTTTCGTGCACTCCTTCATTGCCCGTGACGTCCGTGACTCGAAAAACTCTGCTGCCATGCATTGACGCTTGCCTGTCCACGACTCGAAAAACATTGCTACCACGAACTTGACGCCTGTCTGTCCACGGCTCGAAAAACATTGCTACCATGCATTTGACGCTTGTCTACCATGACTCGAAAAACTCTGCTACCACGCATGTGACTGGTTGTTGCCACAATGTAGCTTTATTAAATACCTTTACTATTTATTTATTCGCCATGCCTCCGACACTCGTGCAGAAATCTTTGCGCTGGATACTGTATGGTGTAGACACTACGCATTGGATCGACACTACACATTTTAGACACTACACATTGTAGACATTACGCATTGTAGACACTACGCATTGTTGACACTAAACATTAGATCGACACTACTTATTGTAGACACTACTCATTGACACTACGCATTCTCATTAGATAGACGCTACTAATTGTAGACACTAATCATTGGATACACACTTCGCATTGTAGACACTACACATTGTAGTCACTACACATTGTAGACACTACGCATTGAATCGACACTACACATTGTAGACACCACACATTTGAGAGACACTACGCATTGAATCGACACTACACATTGTAGACACCACACATTTGAGAGACACTACGCATTGAATCGACACTACACATTGTAGACACCACACATTTGAGAGACACTACTCATTTGAGAGACACTACTCATTGGATAGACACTACGCATTGTAGACACTACTTATTGTAGACACTAGTCATTGGATATCTAGTTACTAGCCTATTGTAGACACCACCCATTGGATATCAAGTTACTAGCCCATTGTGGACACTACTCATTGGATACCTAGTTACTGGCCTATTGTAGACACCACACATTGCACAGTAAACGCAGCCCGCTCATCAGGACCCTTCGCTACACACTTTCAAACCGCGGAATACTGCTCGCAGCGCCCTTGACCTGGATCGCCAATCCGGCGGCCCGTGTCGCAAACTCAATGGCCGTCGCAAGGTCCTTTCCAGCAGCAAGCTGCAGCACCGTCGCCCCGAAGAAGGTGTCGCCTGCCCCGGTAGTGTCCACCACCTTGCTGACCGCGGGAGCCGGCACGTACGCTGCGGGCCCGCCCCCCTCGGAGAACACGCTGCCGCTCGCGCCCATGGTGATGATCGCTTGGCGCTCACTGTGCTTGCAAAGCATTTCGCTGAGCAGCTGCACTAGCCTTCGGTACGGGTCACCCTCTGGGCCCGCGTCATCAATTGTCCGTTGCAACTCGCAATACTCGTGGCGGGGTAGAATCTGCGCGGCACAGTCCATTGCCTCGCCCTCATTCACAATCAAGAGCCCGACTTTGGCAAAAACGTCGCGGCTCAAGAGGTTCCGATCTATCGGTGACGGATTGTAGCACACCACAATGTGCGGTCGCTCCCGCGAGAGCCAGTTGATGCATTCCTCAGTACACTTTACCTCGTTCTGGAAGAGCACATACTGTTTCTCGTCGCTCGGGAATAGTTCTTGCATCTCCTGTGCGCTCGGATGCGTGCGGCTATTGGCACCGTCCGCTATGAGGATCCGGTTGTCTCCGCACTGCTCGTCAACAATAATTACCGCGACTCCCGTGTTCTCGCGTACCGTCTCTACTCGGTCAGCGTCGACGCCGGCCTCCAGGAGCGCGCTCCGCAAATCGCGGCCATACTGGTCGTCGCCGACCTTGCCCACTAGCCGTGCCCGCTTCGCCCCCGGCGCCGCCAACTTCCCAACGGCTATCGCCGCATTAAACCCCTTGCCCCCTAAATGCGTCTCAAACAGGGTTGCCGCTACCGTCTCGCCCCCGCGGGGGACCTGCTTCGTGTACGTTACGAGATCGCAGTTGAGCGAGCCAATTACCGTTACTTGCATTGCTGAGGGGGGATAGCAACTGTGCGCCTCTTTTTGTTACCCCGTCCCCTACATAATCACATGATTTGGTGCGCTTGTCATCCCATGTCTACTACAAGGCTTGAACATGTATCACTGTAAATCTTTTACGCACTACTAACTAGATTCCCCTCTTTAATCTCTCGGCCTCTCTCTTTAATCTCATCTTCTCAGAGTACGACAATGGGGTTGCGGGCGAGCCCTGGGCAGCTGCAGGCGGAGTGGCCGCGGCAGGCGACGCGACGCGCGGCGAGGTGAACGCTGGAGTAGAGACGCGGGGCGAGCCAAAGGTCGGGGTCGGCGACGCGCCAGGGGCCCGATCCGCCAGCAGGCGGTGCTGCGGCGGGACGTATTTGTTGCCGGATGCTGGTGCCGGTGCCGGTGCCGGTGCGGCCACTCTCGGTGCCGCCGCTGCCTCGGGAGCACGCGTCTCCGGTGCCTGGCGACTCTCTTGCTCCGCCTGCAACCGCTTCTGCTCCATTTCTTGCCGGATAAGGTTGGTGGCCTCCTCGCGCTTCTTGGCCTCGGCAAGGCGCTTCTCCTCCTTGCGTCTCGCCAAGATCTCCTGGGCGCGCTCCTGGCGAACGGCCTGGATCCGCTCCTGCTTTGCCGCTTCAAAAGCCTTGGCCTGCTGCCGGCGATACTGCTCGAGCCGCGCCGCGTTGCTATCGTCAATCACCGCCTTGTACCGCTCATAGTCGCCTACTACGCGTCCAAGACGTTTCTTGAGCGCCAATGCTTCCGTGTGCTCGCGCTTGGCCTTGGCAATTTTGCTCGCGCGATGCTCATCGTACAAGACGCGGTCCTGCTCGAGCTGGTGCTCCGCGTCCTTCTCCAAGTGCGTCAACTCGTACTTGCGGAACGCCCGCTCGATATAGTCCATCTTCTTGCTGGTCGATCGGAGTTTGGCGTCCAACTCCTTGCGCTCCTTGCTCAACTGCTCAACCTGCATCTGCTGCAACTTGGCCGTGTCCAAGTCGTCCATGTTATCGAGATCGATCTTGATGATGCCCTTGGCATTGATCTCCTCGGCGATCTTGCGCATTTCCTTCTTTTTGATATTTGCGCGCTCCAACTCCAACCGCTCGGCGTTGCGGCGCGCTTGCTCTGCGGCCAACCGCTCTGCGTCGGCCTTTTGCTCTTCGAGTAGGCGCTCCTGGCGAAGACGCGCCTGCTCCTCTTCCATTTCGCGACGGAGCTTTTCCGCGACGCGTTTCCGCTCGGCAATGATGGGAGCGCGGCGGGCGAGACGCTGCTGCTCGTCGACCATGCCCGCCATTGCCGCCTGCAACGCCATGTTACGGTCATGCTCGCTGCGTTTCTGGTAGTTGGGGTCCAAGATGCGGGCACTGCAGTTCAAGGTGTAGGCCAACTTGCTGAGCTGGGTCCTGACCATTTCGGCGGGGGACGCCTGCAACTTGTCGCGCAACTGGTCGTCGAGCAGCTCTTCGAAAGGCAGCGACTTGAACAGGACAACGTCCAGCTCGTGGTCGATGGTGAGGGAGAGGTGGCCGTCCTTTACCGCGTTGACAATAAGGTCCTCGATCCGCAAGCGGCTGATTTTCGACGACAGGAACTCGCCGAGCGACACGAGATAGTCCAATTTCACTTGCAGGTAGACGCGCAGCACCTGCTGGAACACGCGGATCAAGATGACGTCGGTGAGAACGGGCACGTATTTCGCGAAATCCGCGTCCGCTTCAATCTCGGCAAACACCGCCAGCACCGAGTGCTTCACGGTGAGCGGGTGGAACGTGCCCTGTTCCAAGACGGTGAACAACTTGGACACGTGCGGGTTGGCGTGCTGGAGGATGTTGCGGTGCAAGATGCTGGCAATCAAGGAGTCCTTGGTGGGGATGTGGTTCAAGTTGAGCAACAGCGACAACTTCAAGTTTTTCGCGCGGCGTTCGTCAACGACGGTGTCGTTGCTGTTCAAGGCGCGCTGCGGGATCGCAAGGGTCGCCAACACCAATATGGAAGCGTATCGCGCCAACTCCTCGTCGGTCGCGTTGGGCAGCTGGGCATAGAGGTTGAAGAACTTGTTCCACGCTGCCGCGTGGAAAAGGGCATTGTCGCTGACAGCAAAGATGCGGGCCAAGTTTTCATAGTAGTTGACCATCATGTGCGGGCGCGGGGCCTTTTTGCTGGCGCTGATCAAGGTGTGGACGTCGTCGACCGAGCGGAACGATTCCTGCCACAATTCCAACTTGACGGCGATGTTGAGCTGCGAGAAGCGCTGTTCCAAGTAGCGCTGCACCGTTTCGCCGTCCAGCAAGTCAATGGCGTGGCTAGGCCACTTGACGGGGCCTGCGGCAGCAGTGCCGGCGGCGGCGGCGGCGGAAGCAGCATTGGCACCGGACGCCGGGATCGCGGCAGCAGCTGCGGCCGATTGGGCAGTTGCTGACGACTGGGCAGATGTCGCGGTAGCTGAAGCTGAAGCCGCGCCAGGGACAGCTACCGACTGCATGTGGGCACGCAAGAGCTCGCACAAGCGGCGAAACTCAGCCTTGCGCTTGAAATTGAGGCAAAACTTGAACGCCTGGGACACGATGGCCGAGTAGGTGACCTCTAGGCGCGAGTTGTTGCGCAAAATGTCCAAGCAGGCGCGGAAGGCCTCCCAGAGGAAACGCAACCAGGGCGCGACCAACTCGCGCTCGGTGCGGTCGGCGGAGTCGGCATTGGAGACGGCGGAGAGGAGCACCAGCTCCGGGGAAACGAGGACGTCGAGATCGACGTCGTCGTGGTGGCTGTTAGCGTTGTGGGAGTCGTCCTGGTCGATTCTGATATCGGCCTGGGCCTGGGCGGCGTCCAACTTGCGTTCGGCGAGATCGACAAAGAGGCGGACGACGGTCTGGACCGAGTCCAAGCCGTGCTCGGAGTTCTGGACGTTCTTCTTGTACTGGTGCAAGGCGTCCTTCGCCAACTTCCCGCGGCGGAGATCGACGGCGAGGCGAATGAGCAACTTGGCGATGGGCTCCAAGTCGGGGACCTGGAGGTAGCGGATGCGCTTCGAGGTGATGAGGTCGTAGAGCGTTTCCAAGGCGGCCTCGGGCTCGCCCACGGCGATCAAGTCCTCGGCGCGCTTCA
This sequence comes from Debaryomycetaceae sp. yHKB357, assembly GCA_030580355.1. Classification (NCBI taxonomy): domain Eukaryota; kingdom Fungi; phylum Ascomycota; class Pichiomycetes; order Serinales; family Debaryomycetaceae; species Debaryomycetaceae sp. yHKB357. The sequence continues at coordinate 50,317 of JAKTSS010000025.1, read as the reverse complement.
AGACGTTCTCCGGCCGGAAATTGTGGTTCTTGTGTGGCGGAGCCATGCTGGGTAGGGTTGGTTCGTCTTGGTGACTGAAAAATTTTACTTCACAAATTATCGCATTATAGTTTTATCGTTTTAGAGATTTATCGCCTTATAGAGATATCGTCTTAAACTTTATCGCTTTATACTATATCGCTTTACTTTATTACAATTCTACAATTATTGGCTAAAACGGGGGGAACTTATCGGCCATCTCCCCCACACTGGCCGCAAGCTGGTCCCGGCTGAGCACAAAGTAGCTGGGCCGCGGCCGGATCCCGTACTCCAGAAAGACGCGCCGCAGATCCAGGTCCTGGCCCTCGGTCCGGAACTGCCCGTAGCTGTGGCACTCGGCCTGCGCCTCCAATATCGTGTCCTCGTAGTGGAAGTAGTCCATCTCGCGGCCCGCACCGTCCGACGTGTGGCGCTTCTTGCGGCTGCTGTGCTCGTCCACAGACTCCTTCCCCGCCACAAGCTCGTAGACCTTCGACACGTGCACGTAGTACTCGCACTCCTCCTCGGCCTGCGCCTCCATCATCATGCGGTACATGGGCGGCACCACTTCCACCGGCATGTTTATTATCCGCTCGCAGAATATCCAGCCGCACTTTACGTTTGCGCCACTGACTCTGCGCAACATCGCCTGGAGTTTCGCGTCGCCGCGCGTCTGCGACGCAATGTACTCCACCAAGCTCTTGACACACGGACGCGCTGCATGCTCGTCGAGGCGCACCATCGCGAGGAGCGCGAGCGGGTCGCCGTGCTTCCCGTCGGTCTTTATTGCCGTCCCGCCGTGCCCGCCGTCGGCTAGCAAGAGGTCCGCCAACGCGCTGATATCGAGGAGCGCCGAGTCGTCGCCGAACAACTGGGCTAGCAACGTCTTGGTGGCGGCAAAGTCTGTTTCCGGGTCAAGGTCAAAGTAATCAAAGTCCACGTCCACGATCTCCTCCTCGTCTTTCGGCACAGCGCCGTCCTCGTCGCTGGAACTCACATCGATATCCGACAGCGAGTCTCCGTTCTCCTCGTCGATCTGCGCGCCGCTTCGCTTGGCGGCTCTAGCCACCGTCACGCCGCTGTGTTCTGTGGATTTCGCCATCGCCCAATGCTCATCGCGTGCCCTAACGTGGGGATGCCTGAAAAAATCCAAACATGGCTTTGATTAAGCGATATTCAACACACCATGGACGGCTGCTTGGCCTACAAGTCGGACGACGGCCTGGACTCGGACCGAGACGGTGGCAAAGTGGCGGTGCGCGCTCTGGCTGACTCGTCTGTCCAGACGCTGCAGTCCCCGGCTTGTGAACTCGCGGGAACACCTTTCAGCGATGCTCCCCCGCATTCGACCGTGCCCGGAACGCATCCGTCGCAATGGGACGCGGCCGCGTTCGAGTACCACCTTAAGCGGGCCCGTTCCCCTGGCAATCGCTATACAAAGGCTCAACTTAAAAGGATGCGCTTGGATCGCAGATCAAATGGGATCGAATCGGGCTTTTCCAGTGGGGCAGGGAGTTTACGGGGTTCTCTCACCGCAGCATCTGACTTGTCATGTCGCGATACCGCTTCTAGTGTAGCTGGCCTACCGGTTAACAGTCCCGGCCAACTTGTCAATGGCTCGGCCGACAAGAATGACAGTATTGCGTCTGATAATCCCGATCAACTTCCCAGTGTCACCCCTGACCATCCTACCAATGATACCCCCGACCATCCCACAGATGACACCCATCCCACAGATGACACCCCCCACCATCCCACAGATGACACCCCTACCCATCCCACAGATGACACCACGTCCGAGTTCACAGGCTCTGCCCAGTTTGATTACTTGGGCCGCTCGTACATGCACGTCCCCCGCGACCTCGACGTCTCCCTCACGAAACCGCGTGGCTCCATTGAAAACTTTGTCCCAAAGTCCCGCTCCTTCACATTTGCCGGCCACCCTCGCGGCGTCACTAAACTCGCCCTCTTCCCCCACTCGGGCCACTTGCTTCCCTCCTGCGGCAACGACGCATCCATCCGTCTCTGGGACATGTACCACCGCCACGAGCAGCTCCGCGTTTTCCACGGCCACACCCTGGCGGTAAAGGACATTGTCTTCAACAGTGGAGGTGACCGCTTCCTCAGCTCCGGCTACGACCGCAAAGTCATCTTGTGGGAAACAGAATCGGGCAAGGCCATTGCCTCCTTTGCAATGCGTGCCGTGGCCAACGCCCTCTGCTTCAATCCAAACGCGCCAGACGAGTTCTTGGTGGGGCTCGCCAACCACAATATCGAGCACTACTCCGTGACCAACGGGCAGTGCCCCATACAAACGTACACCCACCACCTCGGCGCCATCACCTCCCTCACCGTCGTACAGGGCGGAGCGCGCTTCATGTCGACCGCAGACGATAAGAGCGCCAGAATCTGGGACTGGCAGATCAATATCCCCGTCAAGTGCATTTCCGACCCGCTGCTCCATTCCATGCCTCGTGCCGCCGTATACCCGGACAACGAGTACATCGCCTTGCAGAGCATGGACAACTGCGTCAAGGTCATTAAAGGCCTGGGCAAGTTCCGCTTCCTCCCGGGTAAGCGTTTCGTCGGCCACCGCCTGGCGGGGCACGGCATCGGCATCAGCTTCTCGCCCGACGGCAAGATCCTCTGCAGCGGCGACTCGCGCGGCTACGTCTACTTTTGGGACTACAAGAGCGTGCGCCTCGTGTCCAGGCTCAAGCTCGACTCGCAACTGATCTCGCATGTCCTATTCCATCCTCAGGAAACGAGTTTGGTGGTCGCAGCGGGGCGCGGTGGGGTAATATACTGCTGTCAGTAATGGGCTCATGTTTTCTATTGACAGGGCCTGCTCTTGTTGTTTGCCTTTTAGATTTGTTCCTCAATGCTGATGAATTCGTTCCAGTTTCAACGTTTTTGATGTCTGTTTTCGATGCTGTCAAGGTCTGGTCTCATTTCTGTGTTGTCAACGCCGGAAGTTTTATGCTGCCAGTGTCGGAACTTCTACGCTGTCGATGTCTGTTCTATGATGCCAGGGCCTGTTCCAACTTTATGCTGGTGCCTCTTCTGTGCTGCTAAGGTCTGTTCTGTGCTGCTAAGGTCTGTTCCAACTCTATGCTGATGCCTTTTCTTCTACGCTGCTGAGGTCTGTTCCACCTCTATGCTGATACCTGTTCTCCTATGGTGTCAGGCTCTGTTTCCCTGGTCCGTCAGACTTTATACCTCTCTACTGTCAGGCTCTGTTCCCCTCTTCCGTCAGACTTTATACCTCTCTACTGTCAGGCTCTGTTTCCCTATTCCGTCAGACTTTAAACCTCTCTGCTGTCAGGCTCTGTTTCCCTATTCCGTCGGACTTTGTACGTCCCTACTGTCAGTCTCTGTTTCCCTGTCCCGTCAGACTTTATACCTCTCTACTGTCAGGCTCTGTTTCCCTGATCCGTCAGACTTTATACCTCTCTCCTGTCAGGCTCTGTTTCCCTATTCCGTCAGATTTAATACCTCTCTGCTGTTTCTATGCTGCCGGGACCTATTCCAAATTATGCTGTCAGGCCCTTCTCTGGTACTAAGCTTTCTTCTTATTTGCATGCTGGTGCGATCTATTCTTTCATGATGACGCCTATTCTAATTGTACGCTCATTTCTGTCTAATTCTATGCTAATGTCTACCCCCACGTCTATGCGCCCAAGGACTACCAAGTCACATCACTGTACACTTGTCCATCTTATACTGGTTGTTCCGCTTGAGAAAGCTCAAGCCGTGTTTCCTCTTGTGGTCAGGCTTGCCGGAAAGGTCGGTTTCGCCCGGTTCGCTGCGCTTATACATGGAAAGCTTGCGGTAGAGCCTGTGAGCGTGGCTAGGTTTCGCGGGTGTCTGTTCCTCTATAGTGTTTAGCGAGCAAATGGCCGCTCCCAGGGCCGAGGATATGCGCAGCAGAAAACCTAGCAGGTCCGGGGAAAATGAGCTGCGAATTGGGGTGGGCGTCTCCTTGGTGTATGTGAAATTATCGCCAGCAAGGTACCAGTAGTACTGGTCGCGGATATCAAGGTGTTTTGTGTCTATTTCCAACTTTTTTCTTGGTTTCTTGCTAAAGAGGGAGCTGGTGAACAGGGCGCTGGATGAATGGCTGGGAGGGACCAAAAACTCGCTCGCTGCAGAGTCGGGCCTAGAGTTGGCTTCCACGGTGCGTGGTTCTGCATTAGGGTGTGGCTCTGCATTAGGGTGTGGCTCTGCATTAGGGTGTGGTTCTGCATTAGGGTGTGGTTCTGCATTAGTGGGTGGTTCTGCATTAGGGTGCGGTTCTGCATTAGTGTGTGGCTCTGCATTGGGGTGTGGTTCTGCATTAGGGTGTGGTTCTGCATTGGGGTGTGGTTCTGCATTAGTGGGTGGCTCTGCATTGGGGTGTGGTTCTGCATTAGTGGGTGGCTCTGCATCACTGTGTGGCTCTGTACCATCAGGGTGTGGCTCTGCATCACTGTGTGTATCCGCGTCACTAGTGCGTGGATTCGGTACACCGTCAGTGCCATTTAGGTGTTGATTAGTGTTTAGCTTGGCCATTGCGTCCACGGGAAACGCACTGGACTCGTGCGTGAGTGTGCTCTTGTGGAACAGAACGCTGGGCAGAGGATCTGACAACCGACTGCCTATTCCCGATACGCGAGACGTGTTTAGCGAAAGTACTGGGTCCCAGCACTGCGAAGGTGCCTTGTGCAGCCGCTGCGGACAGTTGGCCGTGCTCTCTTGCGGCACGAGACGGTAGAAGAGCAAGTACGGCCACTCCGCGTCAAAGATATCGCGGAACGTCAGCTCGGTGACCCGCCCGGTCGTGCGCATATCGTCGTACAAGAGCCAAGGAGCGGAATCCGAATGGTCAGCGTCTGCGTCGGTGTTCTTACGGACGGCCGCGACAAAGTGGCCCTCGTCAATAGAGTTTCCGCGGTGGCACACGGCGCTTTCCAACACGAAGCGGTAGGCGGTGGTGCACGAGGGGTCACCTGCCACGAGCGACGGAAGCAGAATGACGGGCGGCACGGTCACGCGGCGCTCCAGGCGCTGGGCGTGCGCGTCGCCCGGACTGAAGGCGTACCGCTTCAAGCAGATGGGGATGATGGGCTGGCGATGAGCATGATCGCGCGATGGTGGCGACGGCAGTGTGGGTGATTTCGGCGTGGCATGGTCGGTGCCCGATGGTGGCGACGGCGATGTGGGTGATTTCGGCGTGGCATGGTCGGTGCCCGATGGTGGCGACGGCGATGTGGGTGATTTCGGCGGGGCACGGTCGGTGCTCGATGGTGGCGACAACAGTATGGGTGATGTCGGCGTGGCACGGTCGGTGTAGAATGGCAAGAGACGGAGCACCATGCTCGCCGGCAACGACACCTCGGGGCTCGACGGGACGCGGTTCATGCGGGGGGGCCACATTGATAGCGAGGAGGAGTGGGCGCGCGGGAGCGGGAGCGGGGCGATGGTCTCGGTACCGGGTTGGCCGTTAGCGGCAGCTAGCGTAGCACGGCGACGAAGTTCGCGGCGCACGTTTACCGAGTTGTGGAGGTAGTGCTCGAGGCATTCCTCGAGGGAGACCGTGTCGGTATCGCATTCAGACAGACTGCTTTCCTTCTCGGGCAAGCCCAAGTATAGGATTCTCTCGTCGCAGTACTTTTCGTCGTCGTCCTTGTTGAACTTGCCGCTGTGGGAGATTTCGATCTTGAAGGTCAAGAGCGGCATCAAGAGGCGGTCCGCTAGGAAAACGAATAGCGCGGCGCAGTCTTGCTGGCGGCGGGAGACAGCTTCCGTGAAGCCGGACTCGGCGAGCAGCTCGCAGAGACGGCGAGTAGCGTCGTGAGGCACCAACTCTCCGCTGCGGAGAAGCGAGACGTTGAGCCGCAAGAGGGCCGCGAGGCGGTGCGGGCGGGCGGGCGAAGCAAAGAGCATGGGCTCGAAGCTGTCCAAGGTGGCAAACATGGCGAACACGAGCGCGTCCAAGTAGCACAAGACATTGTCGCAGTTCTCGGCGCCCTGGAGCGCGATGGGGGCCAGCTGCTTCGTGGCGGGCAGGGCCGCGACGAAGGAGCCCGATCCGCAGAGCGCGAAGAAGCGGGAGAGGGTGTAGGCGCGAGCGGCGTCACCGTGGGCGAAGGAGGAGCGGAGCAAGGCGCGGGCGTGAGCACTCTCGGGCACAGGCTGGTGCGCGTCCTGAAAGAGCCGGTCCAAGTCCAGCAGGGCCTTGGAGGAGGCGCGCGGTGGCTCGGCGGGGTCGGCGTGCTCGGCGTGGTCGGCGTAGTGCCGCCAGAAGGCGCTGTCGAAGGGAGTCGGCTCCATGGCAAAGGGAGGAACAGCAGCGCCGGCAGCAGAGTCGAACGCGGGACCTTGCGTCACGGATGACGTTCGGTTCGAATACGAGCGCCGCCTCTTCTTTTTTCGCAACGGCGCTTTACGGTTGGTTTACGAAGAGTACGCGTTTCGGCGACAGAGGCTGCCACTAAACTGTAAGCGCTGATGACTACTCATGACTAACTATGACTTGATGACTAACTACACTGCTAATTACGACCTCGCGATCCCAAGCATGCTCATCCGCTGCAACACCGCGTCGATCCGCGCGTCCACCTGGCCGGCACCGTGGTCCGCGCGGGTCTGCGCGTCGATCCGCAGCTGCAAGCTCTCGAGCGACAGGTGCATCGCGTTGAAGAACCGGAGCTGGATCTTCACAAACGCCTCGAACGACGGCACCATGTACGGCACCCGCATGTTCACGAGCCGCACCATGTCCCGCTTCAACTGCGTGTTGAGCTCCCGGAACGCGTGCTCCATCACCCGGAGCTGGCCCTGCGTGTCCGCAAGCCGCGCCTCGTACGCCTCGTCTCCCGGCGCGGCCCCGCGCGGCCGCTCCACGAGCTTGCGCACCTTGGTCCGCATCATGTCGTAGTCCAACTGCTTCCGCGTCCGTTTGCGGATAACCTCGTTCATCTCCGCAAAGTATGCGTTGAACCGCGCGATGGGGTTGAGCACCGTCTGGTGGTACGGCTCCACCAACTCGCCCACGCAGTCCTCGTTCAACGTCTGCATCGCGTGTGCGTACGCGTGTGCCATGCGCGCGTGCTCGGGCCGGCTGCCGGCGTCGGCCCGCTCGTCGGACAGCCCGTAAAACGACGCCAACGCCGTGCCGATGTTGAGCTGCAGGTGTGTCACTATGCGGAGCGACTCCAAGTACTTGCGGAGATCGTGGTGGAGCTTCTGCGAGTGCGTTTCCATCGTGCGGTACCGCTTCTCCTCAAAGTCGTACTCCGAGTCCACCGTCTGCTCCACCTGCCCGGTCTTCACAAGGACCTGGGTGCCGGCACGCGTAATAGCCTTCTTGATTCCGATCCACGACATTCGACTCGCGTGGCTCGACTAGCTTTGATGCTGCAAACACATTATATCCCGCAAATCGTGTTTCACATGTGTTTCGGCACGCCCAATCTGAGGCGTAACACATTTTACTGTGCAGGCGTACCGAGCACGGTAATTTCGGTAAAATACGGCTAAATCACTTTAGCAAATACGGCTAAATCACTAAATACGGCTAAATCACTTTAGCGTGGTCGGGCCTCTAACTTACCGTTAGATATTGCGTTACGTGGGCGAAACACTCTGTGACTGCAATCACACTTGACTTTGCAACACACTTGACTTTGTAATACCATTTAACACCGTATAAAGCACTATAAAGGATGCTTCTACACTAGAACACCCACTCCGCGGCACCTGATGGATTATCGACAAGAGCCTGGAACGTCTCAAAGATATCGGACTCTGCGGCCGTGGGGTCGACGCTGAACGTGATGGTTCGGGTAAGGACAGTGGCAGTGCCCGAAACCGTCCTCGTGGCCAATTCCTCTCCCAGTACCACCATGGAGGATGCCTTTCTTGTCACGGGCACTGCCAGCAACGCAACGGCAAAGAGGCTTGTAAGAATAATGATGGGAAACATGTAGAGTAGTGTCTGCTGGTTTGTAGAGGAAATGCCATTCCTTTTATACTGCTTCTGCATGTGAATCAACTTTCGCACGGCTGCGGACAGGCTACCTGCAAACACCCCAGCCTTTGGGTAACCAGTTCCGTTGGCAGCATAAAACACTGCCTTCAAAGATTGGTTTTCACGTTTTGCGGGAGATCTGACGCATGTGCCACGTCAGTACCTGCCAAACTGTTGCGGACACATGACAGCACTATGGGCCATACTGGCGTCGTGGCAACAGCTTTGCAACCGAGACCTAACCAACTATATCACGCTGTTTCATGGCAAGGGTAAGTTTCGCATAGAAACTGACACGTTACCCGATCACTGTCGAGAGGAATCAGGGGGGCTTGGTGGGAAGGGGGTTGTAGCAAAAGAATTGGAGAGGCCAGGCATATCGGCTCGGCTGTGTCGCCTTGTTCCACTCTTTTCGCAGCTCGTGTGCTGTTGAAACTGTCTCCAAGTTTGATAGAGAAATGATCAGGACTACGTGTCTTTTCCTGTAAGCATCGCTTTGTGGCCGTTCGTCACTGCGATCATTGCAAGGTGACCAGCCCAAGGGGTATGCTAGGGCAAAAAAGTTCGAGATTCTCGTCACAGCACCACTGCAGGTGCCAACCCTTCTAGATCACCCCCACCTAGATTTGATTCGCAAAAACTGATCAAAGTTCGGCTTCAAGAGGAACCCCTTTAAATCAACTGTCTCCACCTAGACCTGATTCGCAAAGACTGATCAAAGTTCGTGTTCAAGAGAAACCCTCCTAAATCACCCTCACCTAGACCTGATTCGCACAAAACTGATCAAAGTTCGTGTTCAAGAGAAACCCTTCTAATACAACTGTCCCCACCTAGACCTGATTCGCAAAGACTGATCAAAGTTCGTGTCCAAGAGAAACCCTTCTAATACAACTGTACCCACCTAGATCTGATTCGCAAAAAACTGCTCAAAGTTTGTGTCCAAGAGATCAAAGTTGAGGATCCCGCCACCAGGGATCCCGTCTGTCCCGCCGCCGCCGACAGTGTCCACCAGAAAGCCCGTGTGCTGCTGGCTAAAGAAAAAATCCATAATCTTGTTGTTGAACGGATCCATCTCGGCGGTGACGGTAGTGGATTCGGCGGCCTCCTCTCCACTAGCCACCACTCCAGAACTCGCATTGAATTTTTCCAACTTTTTACGGAGCATGCGGAGCGGGTGCTGCATCATGCTCCATCCCGCGAACTGGGTCGTGAGAAAGCTGATGAAAAAGTTGATCTGGCGCTGGGTGGCGGCTTGGTCCAAACAGGTCGCGTACAAGCCGAAAAGCATGTTGGTAATCAAGATAATCGCATAGGCCACGCGTATGTCCTGACAAAACGCCACTTGGTCGTTGCGTTCTGTACCAGTATACCGCTGGAGGACGCACTCGCACTCGGTGCCGACCCACAATACGTGGTGCGCGAAATCAAGCTTGCCGAGCTGCACAAAGGGCTTGTTCAAAACAATAACAATCAAAAAATACAGAAACAAGGGCATCAGGTTCTCCCTCTTGCCAAGCTGACTGGCCCTGTCGCTGTGCCACTCCCTGAGCAACACGTTATACTGTCCGAGTTTCTGGTACCGGTAAATGAGATTGTTTTTCGACTCTTGCATGGTGGAGAAGGGAATACGCTGAAAGATTGCCCTGATCATGGGGTCGGCAAAGTGCACCAAGTCGCAGCTGAGGCGGACCAGCTCGGACATGCCTGTGCTGGGATACTCTGGCTGGCTCTTGATCATGCGGGCGCGGCCATAGACCAACCCCAAAAAGAAGTCGGTGAGGAAGCACGCCCGGTAGAGGCGCCGCTTCTGCGTCGTGAGCAACGGGTTGGTGCAGTGCTTGTACGGATTGTCAAAGCCCGAGTCCTGGCCCGTGCGGATCGCCAAGCCCGCGAGGCACCAGGCGCTCGTGAGCTCGCCGCGAAGCAAGTCATAGTTTGCAAGGAGAAGAAGCGTGGAGATGCGGGCAAAGTTGGTCGCGTTCATGGTGACGTTGCCGTCGGGCCCGCGGAGAGCCATGTCTAGCGCCCGCTGGTAAAAGGCCGTGCCCATGCTCGCAGACGCTGGCGAGTCGCGCTGCTCAAACACGACCGTCACGGCGCACACGGCGTACACGAGCGCCGGCGAGTAGTAGTGGCGGCTCAAGCCGGGCGCCGGGAAGAGGTCGTACTGCGGGTGCGCGGCCTCTGCAAGCAGGTAAAACTGCTCATAGTCGAGGATATAGCTTAATAAGGTGCCGGCGAAATACGATTGGGACTTTTGCAACTGTTGGCGCGTAAGGTCCGGGGAAATGCTGGGGATCATGTCGGCCTGGGGTTCTGGGCACTCGTCGTGGTCCAGGACATGCAAGATGGTCTCGTCGTAGATCCCCGAGGCCCCAATGACGGTGGCGTCGCCCTTGGAACTGCTGGGGAAGATGCGGGGCGCGAGGTTTACGTCGTTGCTGGTACATGCATGGTCCACCACCTTCAAGTTTTCGTCAATAAACACGTGCATCTCGGGACACGAAGCGAGGGCCATGGGATCCTGAGCGTGTCCGGCAAACTCCTCCAAGAGGGAGCAAACCTTCTCGGGGTTATCGCGCGAAGCATGCAAAACGCGAATAAAGCGAAGCATGGTTTCGGCGGAAGCCTCAAGGGCCATATAGTGCTCCGCGCGGTTCTTGCGGCGATCGTCTTGAGGGTACTCGCACGCTACCGCTTTTTTTTTACAATTCAGACACGGCAGTTTGCCATCGCACCTTCTCTACGCGGGATTAGTGAGGGATGTTGGGGTGGCAGAGGAGAGACGTACCTTGATGCTGCGGCATAGAATGCATCTACGTAAGGGTTAGTTCGTGACATGGAGAGGGGACATGTGTGTGAGGGAACACCGTGTATAAAGCAACACCATGTATGAACCACACGTATATAAGGGTGACGTACGAGTTCGAAAGCCGTTTCCGGGATGAAGAGGGTGGCATGTGTAGCGCGCGGTGGTGACAAATGCCCGAGTCCCAATTCAGAACGGAATGTTGGCGGGGGCGGGGTTCTAGGTCGAATTGCGGGTCAGATTTTTTTCAACTTCGTAAACCATCACGCATCGTCGTATCAGGGGAGGGGGCCCGCGGGGTACCCGAGGCCGGGGTGACACGGCACGGCATGGCGTGACACCACCAGGAGCCGATGGTGGGGCTGGCTGTTGCTGGATACGGAACAGGGCGTGATCGAATCACCCAGCCGTGCTTTCAAGCACACGAGGTGGCAACTACCAACACCGTCTCAGCGGGAAATGGCATATGACGTCATCATTCGCCGTAAATGACGTCACGTGGATAACCCCACTTGTTTTCAGTGGGGAGGGAGAGAAAAAAAGGGCCTTAAGGTTCTCAAACCTCGGTTTTTTTTAAAGATTGAGGCGTTTACTGGAACTCCTAATCTCTAGTTTGCTTGCCTCAACGTCATCACTTCGCTACTCCACTACTGCTTCCTTGTCAACCGAGGAGGTCTCTCTTTTTTCCTTTCCTTGTCTTACGCTGGTGTGTTGCAAGTTCAATACCCGATTCAGAAAAAAACTCCATCGGCTTTTAGCCTGAAACGTCTTTTTACTACGTGCCTCTTCGCTGCCTTCACCATAGCTGCCCTACTTCCGTCTCGCTCCCTACCTTCCCCCTCTGAATGGGCAACACTCCCTCGGCTACCTCGAGGAAACTGACCGCGAGGCTCCGCTACCACAATGATTACCTTGCAAACGGCGGCTCGGGCCCGTCCGTTTCGGCTTCGGCTTCCGCTTCCGCTTCCGCCACCGCTTCCAATACCAACCTAGAGCAGGAGTTCGGTCACGAGATTTTGCACCCCGTTTCAAACCTCAACAATGTCTCCGATATCGATCCGGCCCGCCAGTCTCAGCCTAGATCTCAGTCTCAGTCTCAGTCTCAGCTTCAGCCTCAGGCGCCGTTGCTTGGCCACTTGCCCTCCAAGTCGGGCCCGACCCAGGCGTACACTCCACACGCGGGTATCGCCTTCTTTGACAAACCGGACGCCCTCCCCAAGGACGACCACTTTTCGCGCTTTAGCAACGCCCGCCTCGAGGACGATTTAAACGAACTAAACGACCGCTTGTTCAATACCGAAAACGCTAATGTAGGCGTGAGCATTCTTTCGGACGCCGACGATCAACCCGCCCTGAACGACGAGTCTATGGGCGACGACGATTCTTCTCCGTCCAACGGTGGCAACTACTCTCTGTACAACTATCAGCACGATGACCACATGGACATAGATACCGCATCTGCATTCAATGACTCTTCGCAGTACCTCAAGGGTATGGCACAGCATGTGGAGTCCGCAGACGATACTTCCTTCTCCCCGACCCCGCGCTTGAGCAACGTGGACTTTTCCAGCGTCATGCCCCAGCAGCCTCTGCATAACCAACCCCCGCCTCCTCCCTCTACAAAGACCGCTGGCCTGGACTCGTTGGGAGCGAGACGCACCCGCCAGACGTCGCTGAAACAACGCGAAACCGCCGTCCCCGTGGAGATCAAATGGGCAAATCCGTCCAAGGAGCAGATTGTGCGCGTGGCTGTCATTGGCTCGTTCTCAAATTGGCGCGACGTGGTCTCCTTGCTCCCCTCTAGAGAAGATAAAACAGAATATGCCACCACCGTATGGTTGCCCTTGGGCGTCCACAAACTCATATACATTATCAATAACGAGTATCGCGTTAGCGATCAGTTGCCGACCGCCACGGACCTGGAGGGGATCTTTTTCAATTGGTTCGAGGTCATTGACGAGTCGCATATGTTGTACCCAACATCCTCTTCATCGGAGAACCAGCAGGTCGTGGCTACGAATGGAGAGTCCTCGCAACCAAAACAGCAAGAAGCGGGTCGCTACAATGTCGAAAATATCAATCGCAAGTCGAATCGCTTGCTCCACAAGATCAGCAAGGAAGTATCGGACTTTGAGCACGTGGAGCATGTCGAGGATAAACAGCATTCTCTGGAGTATGCGTCCGACCTCATCGCTAAAGATAACGGTTCTTGCTCGGTCGCGTACGTCCCCTATAACTCTTCGTCTCTCCTGTTCGTGCGCGAACTCGGTGCCCCGGCCATCGAGTACGTCAGCGAGATCCCAGAAATGTTTGTCAATTACGACTACTTCAAGGCAAAGGGGCCCAACTATGAGCTCCCAAAGCCGCCGCAGTTGCCCGCACACTTGAACAACGTTTTGCTCAACAAGATGGAACAGGCTACTCAGCAGCCCTCACCGGGACCGGCTCCCCCGCAAATGTCAAACATCCCGCAAATACCCTCTAACCCGCATCACCACTCTTCTTCTTCTTCTTCTAGTACTGGCGAAAAGCGGCCGCCGCTATGTCGTGCCGAAAGCTCCTACTATGCCAGCAACAAGAATCCTTACCACATGAGCATCCCCAACCACGTCATTTTGAACCACTTGATGACAACATCCATTCGCAACGAGGTCTTGACGGTGGCATGCATTACCCGATACTCGGGCAAGTTTATAACTCAGGTGATGCACTCTCCTGCCGAAAGGTAGTGTTTCGCTTATACCTTTTTTGAAATATCTGTTGCATGGAATTTCAGCTGTAGGTATCCGATCGATTGCTGAGTCAAGTGTGCTGCGCTACGTCAAGGGACCAGGCAGGATCCTGCTTGCCTTTTGGCCTCCCTTTTAATTAATAACCTAGAGTTGCATTCTCAATGCAGTAGCAGCGTAGACACTTTTGGCTACTGTCTATCTATCGAGTGGATTATCAATAAGTAGGGCTAAAGCATACCCTTCCAAGCGTAAACCTTTATTCTGTAAACTCGCTCTTCAAGATCGATCTGTACCAATCTGTAATCGTGCAGAACTAGGTCGTAACATCCTCACCGCAATATTACAATGCACCAATGACTTCTGAATTTGCACACTCTAGGGACCAAAAGCCCCCTACTAGTCCTCTGAGTAGCCTAGTATAAGAAGATACTGGCTCTTTTATCAAGCACGCTTCATCTTGGATCGTGACACGGCTCGCAGAATATTTACTGCGTCAGATTTGAATTGTATTGCAGCACGGATGTTACGAGAGTCAAGATAAGTACTGCAACAAGTTCAAAGCTACGGTTTCTAGAACGGTATTTAACGTGGCTTCATGTCAATTGAAGCTTCTTAAGAAGGTCCCGCTTCAATTGAAAGCTTATTGATCGTTTTTTAGGAATGCCGAAAGCTGAGAAAATTAAACTATTGTGCTGCCCTGCAAATGTTTAGTTAGAACACGTCAAAATTTTTAAAATGTCCGGCACGTCACTGATTTTGACTCTGCACCAAGGAGTAATCCTCCTACATTAACTTATTGAGCTTAAATTTAAGGTTTTTATAGAATACACCTACTACATTTGAGATAGCCAGTAAGCTGGAGAGGTACTGCAACTTAGCAATGAGCTGAGCAAGCACTGATGCAAGATAGCCAGTAAGCTGGAGAGTACTGGGACTTGGCAATGAGCTGAGGAGGCACTGATGCAATTTAGCAAGACATGCTCTTCAAGATACGGCGACGACGGCGAAGCCGAGCTTGCATTCGGCAGTACAGCGCGCGACGCACAATAACCTCCAACTGAAAGTTGGTAATTTCAGGGTAGAATGGTCGCGTGAAGGACGCCAATTTCTCAATAAGGCGTGCACGCGTCTCCAGGTCGTTACTGCGGACCCAGGTTTGCGACTCGAGGTTGTACCCCACGTAGCATCGGAATATCTCCAACACATTGTACTCGATATGCCGCGTGAGCTGGATGCTGCAGTCGTCTAATGCGAGGATACGCGACAAGTCGTGAATGTTGATACGAGAGTAGTAGCGATCGTACTTTTGGTCGCTCATGTGGAACTTCGGGCCGACCCTGACTGCCAGCGATTTCTGCCTTGTCGCGTCCAGCGCGGTTTCAAGGCTGTTGCTGGCGGGGACGGGCGCTGCACGCTTGATCGAATAGCAATGTTGATGGGCGCGGCGCGACTCCTTGGTTCGGAGTATGTATCGGTTGTCCTTGCGCAAATCTGCAATGGACTTGAAACAAGTCTCGCGCAAACGGTAAAACTCTGTTGAAAAAGCTCGTGGCAAATCGAACAAGGGAGCGCGCTGCCGGGTTCGAAGGGTGCTGCAAAGAGCCGAGAGCATCTCAGAAGCACGAGTGGAAAAGCATATAGTGATCAAGATTCTGGCCTGACGATCGGCCCTGGAGTCGGCCCCGGAAGCAGACAGGGAGTTGGCCGCGAGTTTTATTGAGCTGTAGCAATGTGTTTTCTGGCGCCTGCCCAGGCGTCCAGAGTCGGCAGTGGCCGATTGAAATTCATCGGCCGTTTCCCACTTTTCAAAGTGTTTATCCATTGGATCGGGCACGAGAGAACCCTGCGTCAGGTCTAGAGAAATGTCGTCACCCACGAGCGATGGCCACTCGTCTTTGAATTCCTCGTCTTGATAGCTTCGAGGAGAAGAGCATAATTCCCCGTCAATATTAGCCTGTGCAATCACTTGGATCTGGCTGCGCGGACGAGAACTTTGTGTAGATTTGCCGCTTACGCGAGTTTCTGTTAAAGCGTTAACCTCTTGATGCGAAGATGGTGCTTCCGAGTCCAAGGAATGCTTCAGCAAAAGTGTTTTGGGACCGAAATAATCTGCATTAGGGCACCTCAATGGGTCCAGAGACAGACGTACCAAGAAGCGTGCTGCTGATGTCTCCGCCAGAGCGGTGGCCTGAGCTGAAAAAAAGCCTTCTCGGGTATCATTGCCAGGCCCTTCATCCTCGGAGGAGTAGACAAGACCGGTATCTCGTAGCGGGGGTAGAATCCACCCACTCGCCGCAAAGTTATCATAGCCACCAAGTGTATCACTTCTAGCGTCAAGTGAGGGGTATTCAGTGCCGCACGCACCATAATAGTACTTTGTCGCATTTGGGCCGAGACCAGGTAACGCATAGGTATAGTCACAAGCAGAAAGAGCGGGGTCGATAGCTGGTAATGTGCGAGGCTCTGATAATGAAGAAGGAAGCCGATAGTAAGTGTTCACGTCCAGGATGCATCGTGCTGGCAGGGCAATTTTCAACCCGTTGCTGAACGAATTCCCCGAGTTAAGCAATGAGTAGTTTGAAGAGTGATTAGAATGCGAGGAAGGGATACTACCCCAGTGAAAAGAAGATGCAGGTGGCTGGGTGTAGGGAATCGTAGGCTGCGAGTAAATAGAAGTTGCAGGTGGTTGGGAGTGGGAGAGCGTAGGCGGCGACACATTGTGATCGGTCAAGAGGGCCGAGATTCCAGAACGGCTGCTGTTTTTAATTACAGGATGAGAAGAATAGAGACCATCCGAACTATCTCTCAGGGAAGGGATCGGAGTCGATTGATCCTCCTTGAGTGCGGTAAGGGCTTCCATCCCCCTGACCTCAAGAACTAAATGTATTTGTTGTGAGTTGGTTTGCCGACGCGTCTCCCCCCCGAATATTATTAATTACGCCCGAAATAATATCCGGGGAAATACTGCATATAAATATCGGTTATTTATTTTTGCGACGTGGCTAAAATTACGACTTTCAACAGCTTCAAGATATTAGCAAGTTGTATTGCTATCGTTTACCGGTGATTGGCTACGTGGAGGAAGCGGGATTGCGCTTAATGATTGTTATTTTGTTGCTAAGAACAGAAGCTGGATTGATACATCATCGAGTACGCATCGCGCAACCAGTTGAAGCCGATCGTATTCTGAAGCAGTCTATCTTCGATGGAAAGTGAGAAAGCTCTCCTATGAACTGCTTTGCATTGAAATAATGTGTCTACTCAGGATGAAAAGCGCTTCACATTGCTGTATAAGTGGCGCTTGATGATTGATTGCTTTGAATCGAGAGGTATATTTTCAAGTGAATCAGTTTATTGTTTATGGGCAGGCAAACACAAATCCCACGCAAGATATCTAACGCCTTTATGGCCAAGTTGGTAAGGCACCTCACTAGTAATGAGGAGATCGTCAGTTCAAATCTGGCTGAAGGCACTCTTTTTTGTTGATCGAGGGATCCAGCTGGAGGCTGCGACCATCTCACATATCATTTTTTCAGAATGACATGATCACGCCAGAACTTCACTGTACACTTGATATGTGTCAGAGACCAAGATAGCATTTTTGACGCGTAATTTTCTTCATACAATGCCGTGAGTTCAAAATGCTTGGTTAGGATAGGATCGAGTTATCACAAAAATGAGGCCTACAATGCAGCGCGCCACGAAAGAAACGAAAAAACTGCATCCTCTAATAGCCTTTCTTATGATATAGAACCACGTCTGGTCCCGAAACTACACAGAATCTCGACAGCGGGCTGAAACTGCCTCTCCTTGGCTTGGACGCGACATTATTGCAAAAGTATACTACCGAATCACTGAGTGAATGCCTTGCCCTTCTTTTTGAAAGCGGGTGAAGCATAGTCGTCAAAGAGACTCTTACAATAACCACTCGGGGCCAATGGAGGCACGTCATTACAAATTCTAGCTCCCCGACCTTGGGCACCGTATTAGACCTACATCTGCGCTATTACTTGGACTTCTTGTCAGATTTCATCCAAAAAAAGAAGTGAATTAGCCAGCAAAAATTGAGCTTACATACTTATACCGATATGTAGGTTATTTTGACAATAACCACTGATTTGTATGTTGGAAACATGAAGACCATATAGTCCAACCAGTCCTGCACATAAACGATTTTCTGTTATTTTGCAGCCATGTTTTTTGGCTGCAAAAACTTGCATACCAAAAATATCAGCACCCCACGCTCTTACAAAACCATGAACACCACACATAATGAGCTCATAGTCGAGAAATCTTCTTCTTTAGACCCAGATTTACACGGAAAGCGAACGTGGACGTCCCGCAACCATCCAGACTTGCGTCCTACAGTTGGCAGCATTTTCAGCAATTGGCGGAAGGATCCAGCACACGAAGACGTGATACACTCGGCCACTCCTCCGCCAGAAATTGGCGGGGTTACTAGTGACGAGCAAAGCTCTTGTCCTGAGGGAGTATCGCTGTTGCTGCATAGCTCAACCTCGGATTCTCTGACAAGGCTAGTGTTGTCAACTGAGGCAATGTCCGATTCTGCGTACACCACTACGATTCAAGCAAACCTGGTCGAGTCTGCAGGGATTGAGGCGCCTCAATCAGATATGGCTCATGTAGTGCCACAGCCACTTTTGCTCATGAGCGGTGGCAAAAACACAGATACTCATCAGCACCATGATGTATCGTGCGACATGCTGGTACCGCCGTCAGATAAGGTGCACGAACTCGTCACTACACCATACAACTGTGATGCTTCGAACAACAAAGCAGCCGATGATAAATTGTCAGTCGGTGGTTGGTTGCGTGGGCTTCGGCACCCCGCTGGTAGTAGCTGCCCTCCACCGCTCGAAAGTGCCGCGGCTGAAACTGGTTACCTGTCAGAGCATTCCACGAATACGCATGGGAACCATCGGGATTCCCACACGGAACACCCAAACCAAGGCGAAAACGCGCTCATTCAAAGAGAGGAGTCATCGTATGTGTCGGATGTACGCACAAGCATTAGAGAGGCACTATACACAGATAAAATACTGCATCTTGAAGAAGATTTGGCGGATTATAAAAGACAAATCGACCAACAGGCGAAGACTTTTGAAGCGGAAAAGAACCGCTCTGAAAGTGAAATTAAAAGCTTAAGAAACACAATCAGGCAGCATGCAGCCACGACCGCCGCTACCATAAAAAAGCTTGAAGACCGTCATGCGGAAGAAATGTCTGTTGTTTTGGCTTCTAATGATAGTCTTTGCGCCGATAAAGCCAATCTTGTGGTAAAGTTGAACGTCGTCGTTTCTTCAATTGGAAAAGTCAGACTCCGCCAGGAGAAGCTAAAACAGGAAGCCGACTTTCAGGAAGAAACCGAAACGATTCGAAACGGGAAACTGCATCTCAAATCACTGCTTAAAAGGAAGTTGAGACGCCATAATGCCAACGCAGACACCACATGGGGATCAATGCACGAGGCAATGCTACAAGATCGGATCGAAGGGCTCACGGGTGCTAATACGGCGCTTCGAAAGATCATTGAGCAAATAACTACCACTGAGGCTGCCCTCAACACCATGGAGTTCCGTGAGCTTGTGAATGACTTGGGTGACAAGATTGTGGATCTTGAAGGCAAAGTATCCGCGGCTGCAGAGCAGCACCAGAAGGACCAAGAAAGCTACAAGTTTGTCACTGGAGCACTTATGGGTCAGCGCGAAGAGCTCATGCGAAAATGCGAGCAGCTAACGGCAGAAAAGTCACGGTTAAGAAATACGTTAAAGGAAGCACACGAAGAATTTGATAGGTTTGAGGCCAACAATAAGGCGTGCGACGAGCACAACTATGCTATCGTGTGTGAGCTTGAAAGATCGCACCAGAGTTATGAGCAGTTAGCCCACAATCTCGAGAACAAAGCCAACGAGCTTGTGGTTACCAATGATGAGCTCAGAAGAATGGTGGATAAGCTTACCGCAAGTACCAACACGTATTCACGAAGTCCTTCAAGGCCGCGGAACAACCTTTTGTAAGAGTGGGGATGCGCGTAACCATTCACAAAGAAGCGTCGTATCTCAGGTTTAGGTACATATAACCTGGGTCACGTTAATTGAATGGACGTGGATTCGCAATCCAGAGGATGAGACACTGGCGCATGACGAAATTACCCTCTTTCCAACTTGCCTGTCCAACCCAACATCCTATGGGGCGTTCGAGGGATATCAAATGTACACCGTCTAAACTCATTGGATGTTCGGCTTCCATGGCCTATGCCAATTGATTTCCCTTCTTTTTCTCCGGTTTACAAGGGCGTATGCAACTTTTCAAAGACATGAAGAACCTCGCTTTGAACATGAGCTTGTAGTGTTGATAAGAGCAGCTTTACGAATAGTTTCAAAGCCTTGTCATTTAGGGAACACTTTTCTCAAGTTCTGTTAGGTCGTTCTTGCAGTAAGCAGGAGACTGCGGACAACGTGGTCTACCACGTAATGTTTTAAAAGTTAAGCACAAATAAAACCTTCAGGTAGGTCACAAATTGGGCCCCCATGGGTCTTGTTGAGTTAAGCACCAGTACCTGTACGAACAAAATACGATAAAGCAAGAATATCACAGAGTGTCTACACACTTGATGATTCTAAGCAGAATGTTTGGTCTGCAATGAATTTCCTGGTTCTCGGACATCCACTTGACGACGTCAATCAATACATGTAAGTTGGAGTCAATGAAGGGACAGTTTCTGCCATTATCCTACAAGTAAAATACAGTCTAATATTCTATGCAAATACATTAGCGGATCAATTTCTGTACCTGGTTATGGATCTGAGCCATGGTTTCACACAAGTCCATAAACAAGGCGTACTGGGACGTTACCGTATCTACAAGGTTCATTATCGTGCCGAAACCTTGGGAGCACGATTTCTCCAAGCCCGAGAGGATGGTTTCCAATTCCTTGACGAAATTTTCATACTTTTCCAACACTTGGTGGTACTTTTTGATTTTATTGACAAAGAAATCGTTCAATTGGAAGGATGATGAGAGTCGCGTTCCAGGCGTAGCTAGTTGGGCGATAAGCTGGAACACGTTATTCATATCTTGGATCAATTCAGTGTTGAGCTCCTTGATTTCC
The DNA here is from genome assembly GCA_030580355.1 of Debaryomycetaceae sp. yHKB357. NCBI lineage: Eukaryota > Fungi > Ascomycota > Pichiomycetes > Serinales > Debaryomycetaceae > Debaryomycetaceae sp. yHKB357. The sequence goes on along the minus strand of JAKTSS010000025.1, from coordinate 29,615 downwards.
GATAGCTGGGTCTGGTCAAATAGGAGGGCCAGTTTTGTGGAGAGGACGCGGTTGTGCAAGTAGTCGATATCTCTGGGGATTGCCAGAATGAGGTTGCTCTGCTTGATACTATCAGCCTCTAATGTGGTAGCGATTAGCAGCTGACTATTGATGTAGCCGTCAAATTGCTCGAGTTCTTGTTTGATTTGCGGGGGGAGATCACCCACCCGCATCATTGCGGTTAAATAGGGTTGTTGTTGTTGCTGATTTTGCTGTTGCTGCTGATTTTGCTGTTGCAGCAGCAGCAGGCCAAACAATGGATTCGAGGTATTGGTTGTGCCGGTGTTTGCATTATTGTTCCCGCCAAAGAGACCACCACTTTGATTCCCGCCAAAAAGGCCGCCGCCACTATTTTGAGCGGGATTCGGCTTGGCACCAAAGAGACCGCCGGATGATGACCCGCCACCAAAGAGGCCACCGCCACTTGTATTTGACGAGCTACCGAACAAGCCGCCTGCGGGCTGCGGTTTGGCGGCATTGGAGTTGGCGTTAGCATTGTTGTTTTGACCAAAGGAAGAGCCCGTTCCTTGGTTGTTGTTATTGTTCTGACCAAAGAGGCCACCTGATGGGGCGGTGCTATTGTTTTGACCGAAAAGGCCCGGGCCGTTGCTAGAGGTATTGTTCAGACCAAAGAGGCCAGTACCAGTTTGTCCCTGATTGGGGTTATTGTTGTTGTTATTATTCTGGCCAAAGAGACCAGTGCCGGTCTGTCCCTGATTGTTGTTATTGTTGTTGTTTTGACCGAAAGGGCCGGTTGAAGGTGCGTTTTGACCGAAAAGGCCGGTTGAAGGTGCGTTCTGACCGAAAAGGCCGGTCGAAGGAGCGTTCTGGTTCTGCTTCTGACCAAAAAGCGATCCGGTGGCGGCGTTGTTTTGGCCGAATGTGGACTGGGGTGCCTGCGAGTTATTTTGACCAAAGAGGCCCGATGAGTTCTGGCCCTGGTTCTGGCCGAATAGCGAGGAGGGGGCTTGGTTTGATTGATTATTCTGGCCGAAAAGAGTGTTGGTGCTTGTCCCAGGTTGACCGAAGGGAGTTGAATTGGCTTGAGGCTGGGACAGTGACTGTTGCCCAAAGAGATTAGAGGATTGGCCAAAAGCATTTTGATTATTATTGTTGTTATTTTGCTGGCCAAAAGTGGACGCGGTGCTCCCGAAACCAGTATTGGTTGGGGTAGTCGTATTACCGAACCCAGCGGCAGTGTTGTTGTTATTCGCAGCTCCAAACAAGCCTGTGCCAGTCCCTGTGCCCGTGCCGAAGGCATTTGATGGTTTCGCTGTATTCGCACCGAAAGAGGAGTTTGTGGAGGCCTGGTTCGAGCCAAAGAGGCCGGCGGAAGAAGGCTTGCTTCCGAAAAGACTGCCTGAGGTATTGGTACTCCCCGAAAACATCAGTAGCTGTGGTGTAGTTGATGGTGTTGATGAGGATGATGTTGGTTCAGTTGAGAGATGAAAAAAACACTATTAATGTGCAGGTTCCGATCTGGTTTTACATGCAGGCACGATAAACATTTGGCCCTACGCAGACGCGAAGGCGGTTTGTATACTAATGCCAGTTGTGTCCGCTACTGCGACGACAGACTTTGAAAGGCGACTACTAGAATTGGTACGGTACGAGTATGCGAGAGAATTTAAGGATATTGAGCTGAGTTTCACTGCGAGGATCGAAAAGTTGACTGCCGAAAACTATCAGATACGCGTCGAAAATGAGAAGTTACGCGTTGAAAATGATCGCTTGCGTGTCGAAAAGAGAAGTTTACCCATCCGTGATTCACCTAATGGTGTAAATAGTCCAATGTGTTCACATACATCAACCACCGCCGATTCGGCACTACCAAATTCACGTCCATCTACCGTGATTACAGATGATTTGGTAGGTGTAAACAACGCCACCCCACCACACAGCATGATGCAACCGTCCAGTCAAGTTCAGTTGTCTACTCAGTATTCAGACGATGATGACGACCAGGCCACTATTTTCCTGTCTTCTCCCGTGAAAACGGTGCTGGAGCCGCGTCGCAACCGGTGCTCGCCCTTGAAGATTGCGCATACTTTGATAGGTATTCCTTACTCTGTTGGTGGTGCGCAGTTGTTCTCGAAGGAAATGCCTTCACGTGTGTCAGAAAGTGAGGATCTTAGAGCTCCCGCGCCACACCGGAGGAGCTTATCAAGGACTTTGACATGTGGAGATGAAATGACAAGGCTAAAACATATCAAGAGTGAGAGTTATTCTACATTACCAATTGAGAGGGGAGTACCACGGTATGAAAGCCGGTCATTTCTTGAACGGCAAGAAACATCAGGCAAGCAGTCCTCTTTTGGCAGGGGCGAACTATCCGACAATCCGTCATTTATTGGCAGGCGACAACTGTCAGAGAATCAGGCGATCATTGGCAGGAGAGCACAAGAGCAGTCACACGCTGAAAGAAGAGCACTTTCAGACCACAATCAGACAATTACAGGCGGGGACGGGCCATTTGAGTACGGCATTGGCAACCCCACAAGTTACGAGGCCAAGCCACCACCCAAGGAGCACGATTGCACTCGCCCAGTAGTAGAGACACTATTAAACCAAATCTCGCCGATCACCTGCAAAACAGGGCGGACAGTCACGGCGCTTGCCGAGCGCCGCAGAGTGCGGGCCCGGCTAGAGCACGAGCTCGCAAACTCGCGATCCGTGTTAAATTTGCTGCGCAATCCGATATGCAAGCGGGGGTGGCAGCTCTTAGATTTCGCGCCCAATCCGCGATTTCAGAGATCGGGCGTCCAGCGGGATGCGAGCGGGGCCCACGGGCCTGGCGGGAACGCATTGCGGCGGGTGGGCGCGTCGAAACAGGAGGAAGAGCAGCAAGCGCGGTTCTACCGTCTTGCAAATGGGACAGAAGCACTGTCTTTTGATCCCCAGCCACTGTTTTGGAAACCCACCGAAACAGGCATGCAACGGGGACACGAGAAGATGCAGGGATATGTGGGACAGACGTTTACCCGACCTGACGAGCAAGACGCGTGCGACAAGTCACTGCAAGACGAGGGAGAAATCGAGGGGAAGCTCAGCCAGATGCACGAACGACTCGCGTCCCCGCCGGGCTTGATGCAGAGCGAGTTCCCGGGCTCGCAGTTGGCGGCCGAACGACGGGAAAGCATCCGCGAGCGGAAACGGCGACGGATCGCACGGCGGATCGGGCAAGCGATCGCGGTCGATCGGAGCGGAAACCAGGTGGGCGAGTTTGTGTTTGCAGAGCCTGTGCTCAACGAGTATGTCAAGGTGGGCCGGTACGTGAAGATGGGCCGGCACGAGCATTAGGGCAAGACCCACCGCATGCGGTGTCCGCACCACAAGGCGAAGCACAAGACAATGAATGGAAATTGAAATGATACGCATGCATATCGGTCAATTGAACATGCTTGCACAAATGCACAGTATTGCCTAGCTTCAGGAGAAGCAAGCGCGGTGCCATGGCTTGACCTTGAGAGCCGATGCAAAACATCCGTGCCGCCAAAAATTTGCAGCCATTTTTGGTGTTTGCAGCAATTGTGATTCTGCACCGAACGGAATAGGAGGAGAAAAAAAAAGAGCATGCCTATAATTAGAAGCATTGATCAAAACGTCTCCTCCGCCTCTATTGTGCCACGGTTTTCTTTTTTGGACTGACGCGCAGACAATAGATGCGGCACGGCCCCGGTTCGTCTCCAGCACACAGGCCCGCGATCGTGGCGTCTGGATCCCCTGAGTGCATAATGTGGTGGAAAAGACATTTACGAGGCTACCCTGCGTTGCACCTATTGGCGACGAAAAAATCAGAGACGCAAAAAATTAAGGTTTTCTCTCCTGACAAGTGACGGGCCACCTTGCAAGATTTGCAGGAGCGCCAAATAAGGTTTTGTCTAGTCGGGCAAGAACAGGGGAGAGGGGAACTTTGCACAAGGTAACGGGGACACGCCCTAAATAGACACAATGCACGGAAGTTCCAGGATGGCGACACGCAACAATGCAACACTGGAACTGTGTGGAGGCAAACAAGAGAAAGCAGTTGCTTTCCCCGCCCCTATTGGAAGCTACGAGTTTGACGAGACGGGTGCGCAATTTTTTTTTCCCCTGAAGAGTATGGGTGATGAAGAGGTAATAAAGAGGAAGGGGTTGAAATTGGAGATCACGCGGGACGGTGTAGTAGCAGAGTGCATACGGTGGAGAGGGAACAAGGCCAGAGAAGATGGCAGGAGATGACGGGTGGTATGAGATGACGGGCGGCATGGGGTGACAGGTGGCATGGGGTGACGGGTGGCAGGAGATGACGAGATTAAAGAAAACGGAGGACGGGATGAGCCAGGAAGTGTCAGGCAGGGCCCGGACTAGGCGCGCGGTGAGGAATATTTTCGAGTGGAGGAGGGATGCCAGGAAGCAGGATCCGACGCGGAGCAGGAAAAAAGAGGTCTCAAGCACGGAGGAGGCAAGTGGCTGAACAGCACGGGGGAAGAAGGGAGGGAGGGAAAGAGGGCAGAGGAAGCACCGTAGGCGGCCGTAGCGGAGCAGCAGCGCCAGGAGCCGCAGAGGACGTGGGATCAAGCTGCGACCCTGGATTACCACGGCTATGGCGCATACACAAAGCGAATCTAGATTCTTCCTCTTGTCGGGGCATGACTTTTATTTTCTGGTGCCGTATTTTTCTCAGCTTGGGCCTGCTATTCGCGCCCCATAACCATTTTTGCCCTTCTCTGCTTGTTCTCCCGACATCTTCTCTTCTTCTGCTCCCGTACTTTCTTAGCATCTTCTTCTTCTCTTCTCTTCTTCTTCGTAACACCCCAAGTTACCTCTCTTCCTCTTCTCTGTTCTTTCTGTCCATTCCTCTCTTCCCTCCCTTCTTCCTTCCCCTCTCTCCCTTCTCCCCTCTGTCATCACCCGACCACCGGGCTCACTGAAACCTCGCTGTTCTCCCAGCACCGCTCATGTCGCCCCCTGCTGTCTCCTCCACTCCTCCCACCCTGCACGACTCTTCTCCGCCGCCTCTAAATTCCCCTCCCGTCTCCGATCCGCTGTCTCCCCTGACTCCGTCAGCCCCGCCAGATCTCTCTTCTCGCAATCTCTTGTGGCTCACCTCGCTGCTCGCTTCGCCCTCTCGCTCCCCCCCGTCCGCCCACATGCTCTCCCCTCCCCCGCGCCCTGCCCCGATCTCCCCTCTCCCGCGCCCTGCCCCGATCTCAAATCGTTCCGCCGCCTCTGTTGCTCCCCCAAAGCTACCCTCCAAACCAGCCTCGCCCGCGTGCGAAGACGACAATTCTGCAATGTCCTGCTTCTCCGCCCCGTACTCGGCCGCGTCTTCCTCCTCCACCACCAACTCCTCGTCGCACGTCTCCTTGGGAGCCAAGGTCGACAAGGACTTTCTCGCCCTGATCGCGAAAACACCCTTGTCCCAGCTAAAGCACGATATCGTTAGGCTAGCCAAGGACCAGCACGGATGCCGCTTCCTCCAGAAGAAGTTGGACCCGGCCGCGGTTCCCTCCGCCCACACGAGACAAGCAAACTTTAACGATATCTTTGCGCAGGTGTCAGCTGCGTGCTACGAGTTGATTGTCGACCCCTTTGGCAACTACCTCGTGCAGAAGTTGATTGGCTACTGCTCCGAAGAGAACTTGGACCTGATTCTCCGCGAGCTCTTGCCCAACTTTTTCCAAATCTCCATCAACCAGCATGGCACCCGCGCCTTGCAGAAAATCATCGAGAGCTTGTCGACCGCACACCACTTGGAAATGCTCGTCGAGGGTATAAAGCCCTACATCATCGCCCTCATCAAGGACTTGAACGGGAACCATGTCATCCAGCGCATCTTGAGCAAGTATGAGCCCGCAGACTGCCAGTTCATCTACGAGTCCATCATCGCCGACCTCGTGGTGGTCGCGACGCACAAGCACGGCTGCTGCGTCTTGCAAAAGTGCCTCAAGCACGTTACCCCGGCCCAGTTGCAGGCCTTCTCCCACGCCATCTCCGATTTCAGCAACTTGCAGAACTTGGTCAACGACCAGTTTGGCAACTACGTGCTCCAGTACCTTATTTCCCTCGACTCGTACTCGGTAAACCGCGTCATGTACGATAACTTTTGCGTCTACGGCATCTACCCGCTATGCACCCTGAAATTCTCGTCAAACGTGGTGGAAAAGTTTTTAAAGAACTGCTACGCCAATGAGCGCCGCGGCATCGAGTTCTCGGACCTCAAGTTCGAGTTGACGCACGGCATATTTAGCGGCGACTTGGACCGCTTGATCAACGACCCCTTTGGCAACTATGTCGTCCAGACGTGCCTCGATGTCCTCTACAATCCGCAGGTGACGTATTTCGTGCCGGCCCAGGAGAATCTGGCCGCCCTCGTGCCCGCTACCTTTATCGCCAAGAAGTTGGCCTTGCTTACTCCGCTAACATCGCTAGGCTCTATCGAGCAGGAGGGCTTGGAACTCGTGGTCATCCGCCAATGGTTCCAGAACTGCAGTATCGCCTCGACTTTTGGCAAACGGATCCAGTGCAAGATCAACTCCTTCATGCAGGCCAAGTCTTGTCGCGATACGCGTGAGCAGCAGCAGCAGCAGCAGCACGTACAGCAACAGGCCGTGGGCATGCCTCCCAAGAACTATGCAGTCAATTCAAATATGGCCTTGCGGAACAAGGAGTTGGCCTATTCCCATTCGCACTCGCACTCGCGTCTGGCCGCCTCCGTAAGCTCCCTCACCGGATTCGGCCAGCCGCTCCAGGGCAAACCCTACGACTTGATGGCCACAGGCTACGCCGACTTGCCCAACCCTGCCGCCGCCGCGCCGCCCACAAACGAGTTTTTTGTCAATGAAAACTATAATTTGCCTCCGCTAAAGCCGTTGGCGAGCCAGTCGTCCTTTTACGGGCCCCGCCGCAGCACCAGCGTCTCGTCGACGCAACTGGAAGCGTCACGCTACTCGTACGGCCTGTTGGCAAGCTTTAGCGGTGCGACATCGAGTGGTAATGGCACGCGCATCGGCCACCACCGGCCATCGGCGTCGTTTTCCAGTACAAACACTAGCTTGTACTCGGCCAACGGATACCCGCACCACCAGCACCAGCCGCCCCACCATAACCGCTCGGTCTCGACCGACTTTTACAATTCTCACGGCTGGGGGATCGGCAATAGTGGCATGTACACCCTGGCCCACGACTACAAGAGGGACATGCCCCCCGTATCGTCCCCAGAACCGTTCCATAAACCGTTTCTGCACGCGGCTCTGCACGGATCGCTCCAGGCCGCGGCTTTGGGGCTCGGCGCAGACCACAGCTTCTCGTGGGCCAGCTCGTCGGCTGATACGTCCTTCGTGGCGATGCATTCGCGGAGCGGCAGCAGCACTGCGAGTAACTTTGTGCCGGGCCACCTGCTGTCCCTCAGCATGTCGGCAATGACGGACTATCCCTTTGCCCAGTTGGATCAGCATAGTGCGCTCAAGACGCCGCCCAGGCCGTCGCAGCAGCAACAGCAGTACCTCTGGAACTCGCCCTATGGCGCAAACTTGCACCCGCTCCACCAGCAAAAGTCGTACCGCAGCTTGCTGGGCGAAACCTTGTTGAATCAGAATAGCGCGTTCCAGCCGAAATGCCAGGGGTTGGTAATGTCCCTGGCCGATACCAACGGGGGCGCAAATACTGTTGGTAACAATAGACTAGTGAGTCATGGTGCAACTGTATTACCTCCGGACTCGCGCGTATCACCGCCAGCATTTTTCCACGACTAGGGGTATTCTGACACGGCCCAATTGTTTCCTACGCCATGCGCAGTTGCCTGTTGCTTGCGGGAGAATCCATGCTTCTTCATTATGAGCCTTTTGCTTCCTTCATTCCTTTCCTTCTTTCTCTCTTTCTTTGAAGCTGACTTTGCTTGTGCGTTTTATGTTCCAGATTGTTATAAATGTGATATATACTTTGTTTTTAGTGTAGGAGTATAAAAATCCATCAAAGGGTACCTCGGAGTTGAGAGTAGGGAAGTACGGCAAAAAATTGATCTAGCCGAGGATCGAACTCGGGGCCTTTTCGGTTCTACACGTTGGGGAATGTAAACGAAACGTGATAGCCGCTACACCACTAAACCGATTTTAAAATTTTCTCCAAAATTTGACTTTCCAAAACGTTATTTCATATGCTATTCCTCACCATTGAAGGCGACCTCGAAGGACTCGTATCATCACCAGCAGTCATGGAAAATTCTCCAACGCAAGCAGTGTATTCTAGTCTTCCGAAGTCTTTTAAAACAGCAGTACACCTAACAGAAGACGTGATGCATGTGTGCACCGCCCCTTTGTGATGCACTCTCCAGCTATGCTCGGGCCGCTCTCTCGGGTTCAGACTCTGGACAGCTATCATCCTGAGCGACTCAACCTCTAGCAGGCAATGCTCGTAGAACTATCACGACACACTGCAACATTGTGTTCAAGCACCACGAGTGGTACTCACACGACTGAATTTCACTGGGCCTCTTTTTTCGGGGCGGAGGCACGCCGTTGCTATGGTAGCAAAAAAGGCTACTACGCTACACCTTTCTCGAAAGCACTGTTGATGATGGAGAAGTTCGGGTTCCACAAAGTGTCGCACCAGCCGTCTGGTCCGGGTGCTCCCACGATTTCCCACAGCAGGCCAAATGCCCCTCCGGCCCCGAGAATCCCCCCGCATCGTCCCTTTAAGGCCCTGTTTGTCGTGGAAAAGTGCAATTCAAACAGCATAGCCCTCGCTAACCGCATCGAGGTCAGCGCCCACGACTTTGACGGCTTTGAGAACGGTGCGCCCATGTTGTTGGACGGCAACTATGTTTACTCCATCGAAAAGACTAGTTCTTTGCCTCCTGGGAAAGTCGGACTTGCAGGACACGTCAGAAGCTGGGGGAAATGGTCCATGGCAGCGACCGTCCAGGTCGAGTCCTTTAACATCTTCCAGTCATCTAAGCAAACTTACCTCGGAGGCGTCGAGATTCTTATCAACTATAGGAAAAAGACTGAGGCCACCTCCAGCCCCATAAACCACACGGAATTGGTAGAGATTTTCTTGAGGCAGTTTGAGAACCAAATCTTGCAGCCAACCCAGTCTATGGTTTTCGAATTCAAAGGTACTATCTACAGTTTGTTGATCAATAGCATGCAGGTGTTCGACGTCAATAACAAGGAACACTTGCCCGAGGTTAAGGAGTCGTCAGACATTTCCACAAAGGGAATCCTTTTGAAATCGACCGAAGTTGTGTTTTATCCTTACGCAGAGTCAATGATAAATCTCCAAAAACCTCCTGAGCTCAAGGGCCGCAGATTGGGCGCGCACGGCGCCGGCCGCCCTCGTGCCCGCAAACAAATCATCAACCCCGACTTCAAGTTGGAAGACTTGGGCATTGGTGGTTTGGACGCCGAGTTCCAGGACATCTTTCGTCGTGCCTTCAACAGTCGGATCTTGCCTCCGGAAATCGCCGAAATGATGGACTACAAGCACTGCAAAGGTTTATTGCTATTTGGTCCTCCCGGTACCGGCAAGACGTTGATTGCTCGTAAATTGTCGAAAATGTTGAATGGCCGCGACCCCAAGATTGTCAATGGTCCCGAAATGTTGAGCAAGTTTGTTGGTGCCTCCGAAGAGAATATCCGGAATTTGTTTAAGGAAGCAGAGCAAGAGTACAAGCAAAAGGGAGACGACTCCGACCTCCATGTCATCATTTTCGACGAGTTGGACTCGGTGTTCAAACAGAGAGGGTCCAGCTCTTCTGACGGTACTGGTGTGGGCGACAATGTCGTCAACCAATTGTTGTCAAAAATGGACGGTGTAGACCAGCTCAACAACATTTTGATTATCGGTATGACAAATCGTCTTGACTTGATCGACAATGCTTTGTTGAGACCGGGCCGGTTCGAAATTCAAATCGAAATCGCCTTGCCCGATGAAAAGGGTCGCCGGGACATTTTGAATATCCATACGGCAAAGTTGCGCGACAACAAGTTGTTGGCGCCTGATGTTGACCTTGCAGAGCTCGCAGGGCTCACCAAAAATTTCACAGGCGCAGAATTGGAGGGCTTGTGCAACTCTGCCAAGTCATTTGCCATCAGCCAGCACACCAAAAAGGGTGCAGTGGCCGCTATAGACGTTTCCTCAGTCAAGAATATGAAAATTCAGCGAGACGACTTTCTCTTGGCTCTCAACGAGGTTAAGCCCGCTTTCGGTACCGACGAAGAAGACTTGACACTGGCAGCGCCACACGGTATCATCCCTTTCAGCAATGCTATTCAGAACATATTCGAGCGGGGACAATCCTTGATTGCCGAGACCCAATCAAGTGAAACAGAGTTTTTGATTAGTGTTTTGCTCCATGGGAGCAGTGGTGTCGGTAAAACCGCGATCGCCGCCAGCTTGGCCCTCAATTCAGGGTTCCCCTTTATCAAGATGCTCCTGGCTGAGAGTCTTGTGGGGATGAGCGAAGCCCGCAAAATCCTGTACATTGACAATGTGTTCCGCGACGTTTACAAGCTGCCCCTCAATATTCTTGTAGTGGACAAGATTGAGACCTTGATCAATTACGTGCCTATTGGGCCCCGATTCCTGAATGACGTCTTGCAACTTTTGATGGTGTACATGACAAAGAAACCACCAAAGGGCCGCCGGCTCTTGATTATCGGTACCACGTCCCAGTACCTGGTGCTCAAACACATGAACTTTGTGGACTGCTTTACTAGCACTATCGCCGTTCCTTCCATCAAGACCGTAAGCGAGGTCGATCGCGTGTTGCAAAAGATTGGCTACATGAATGATTCTACGAACCGTGAAATTGTCTTGAGCCAACTCGAGCAAGTGGACTTGAATATTGGCATCAAGCGGCTTATTCAAGTCTTGATGAACAGTCAGTATCTCAAGAGCGATGCAGCAGGAGTGGTGGAAAATATCGTGGAGGCCCAGGCTATGTAGGTTCGTTTCTTTTCTTGCGGTAAGGCGAGTAGGCTAGACAATTCAAGGACAGCATGAAAGTAAAAGCAATAGTTATGCGAGGATTATTTTGAAACGATCCGATTCGAGTATCTCTTGTGTAAATTGAATTTTCAGTAAAGCGAATACAGTAGTTATTCCCCGTGTTCCCTTTTGAGAGTAAGAGCCTGTACTACTTTTGCACCTCAGCCCCCGGAAACGCTTAAACTATGAAATAATTAAGGTTGAAAAGAAAGCCGGAAAGAGATAATATAAAAGCGTAACGTACAAGAAGTATGAATGTAAAGGTGTGATCATCACTGCCTCTCTGGCTTGACGGTGACTTGCCATCGAGCTATAATGTGAGTTGATGAATAGGACTAGACTCTCTAGCCAGTAATTTCACACTCCTGATCTCTCTACATCGGATTCGAAGGGAGACTTGTTTGACAAAGCTTAAATATACAGGGGGCTAGTGTACGGCACCTTTAGCATTTCAATATTTAACGAGACGGACCCCTGCAAGGAAGAGACCATTCCACACAGTTGGAAAAGAATCTTGTCATCACACCACAAATTGAGATTCAAAAGTGTGGAGACTGAGATATGTCAGAATCCGAATCCGAAGGCGAAGACTCTCAAACAAGCGTTCGTTATCTTACCTGACATAGACCCAACATAAACTGACGATTACAGGAAAACCTCTCTTTGGCCGTGCTTTTCCAGGAACTTAATAGAATCTTGGAGTGCAGCATTTGCTATGAGAAAATGCAGAATCCTTGTACCACCAAGTGTGGACACTCATTTTGTTCAGACTGCCTCGACGGCTGGCTCGACCAGAGCTTGACATGTCCGGCTTGTCGTCAAGAGATCTCGATGGCACCTATTTCCAGCGTCTCGCTTTCATATGTCGTACTGGCGCTACAGGATCTTGGTATTGACAATAAGGATTAAAGAACGAGTATCTTGCTTGATCGCTCCTCAAAATTACGAACCATATCGAGCCGTCGTAAATATTCTGGCTGGACTCGTTTCAACACAGTTTCGAGCAAACGCCAATTGATATGCTATGAACCTTGCACCCGTATTAGAATCCGATCGGCGTAATGTAGTCAAAGATGAGACGGGGCTGAGGGACCTTTCACATCTTGAAGATCACTAAACGTCATAGATGATAAAATTTCCCCGAGATTCTACTTGATACCACACGTGACAGCACCATCACCCCGAGCGGCCTTATCTTATCTGTTTCACACTTGCCGTATGCCTGCTCCCCCAATACCAGGCCTCTATTACGACGAGGAAAAGAAAAAGTACTTCAAAATCACTAATGGCACCTTAAACTCTCAATCCTCAGTTTCAAAGTATCATAATAATACCATTCAGGCCAAATGTCGGCGCGATGCCCTAGTCACCACTAATACTTCACTGAAATCCCGCAAGACAAGGGCTGTGCCGAGTACCCATGACAGCTTACGGTCGGAGAAATGCCGCAAATGGAGCCTTATGCTATCGAAAATGAAGGCTTTCGGGACGCAGCCATGCGATATTGTTAACGTGTTGACCGGCGATGTCAATTTGCGATCCCTCTACCATTCTCAAGATATTATCGATCATGTTCGGCATGTTGACGTGATATATCCTCAAGAGCGTGGTGACTCTAGCGTCAAATTAGGAGAACCATGGGGAGAAGGCAAACAATTTAAAGACAAATTCCTTCGAAATGTATTGACCGAGCTCCCCGGTGCGGTATGCAATTGGAATCAGGTCGTCATTTACCGAGAAGATATTCACAGCTCATCCAATCGGCCTAATACTCTACATGTATCACAATTCCCATTGTCACACCAGGGCAAGAACGTCTTTTTTGTGCGAATCTACTATGGTCGGGAGGATGTTACACTTAAGTTGCTAAGCTTTGTCGCGCAGCTCCGTTTCGATAACCGCGAAACTAAGAACTTAATTGAGTCGATCTTCGGGCTCGGTCACATTGAGTTTGATCGACCGATCCCACTGCGACGTGCGCGAAGCAAGCCCAGAGATTTGGAACAAGATATTGCACGAGTTAACGAGCAATTAGATCTAATCAGAAAGAATAAGTTGGACGCGACAGCTCAAGCCAATGCACTCAACATGATAAATGACTTTATTGCCAGTTGCGAGCCGAAATCTTTCTGTCCTGGTAGCTATAAATTCTGCTACAACCACGACGTACCAAATCTGATGTGGCGCATTGTGGATTTTGCACTAGTCGATCAAGATCTATTCATGCTCTGTTCTTCGGGACACTTGATTCGTATCCAGGTTGGGATAGCAAGCAAAATAGTATCCTTCAAGTCCTTTACTATGGTGAAGCTCACCACGAAGAGTACCAGCAATTATTCCCAAATCGCTGTGCACGGGAACTCGATCTATACATGTGTTGAAAACACATTGACGCGGATGAGCTTGTCAAAGATACTCCAAGCGAAGGGTTTGATAGCCTCAACAAGCGTTGAAGCAATGCACTTCTCACTACCTGGCAATGTCAAAAGATTTCAGCCATTGGATGAAACGACGTTTATCGTCGCATATGATTCAAAAATCGAACGAGTAATCTTGAATGATGCATGGAGGACGCTTGCGACAGCGAACTGTGTGCGCCCTTCTGGTGTTACGAATGAGCTCATAGCGCCATACGTGACCTGTAACACGTCTTACCAATGTATTCGAGTTATCGGTCATCATGTGATTATAGACGAAGGTGAATCACTCCGCATAGTATCGACCCGACGCACTCCAGCGCTTGAAGGAAATGTGGGGTGCGTACGCCTCGTCCCAGTACCGGAACATACTCCAGACCAGAAAATTCATGATATACGCATCATCAGTGATTCCCCGATGCAAATCGGTGTAACGTGGCGGTGTAGAGAGACTTGTTGTTATGGAGAGTACACTCTTTGAATTCACAGTGTGTTGACCTCCTGTTGGCGAACGCTGAGATACTATCGACCAGATGATATTCTACCTGATAATTCTTGCTGTTAAAGACTATACACACGTTAACCTGAAGAAAGGGTCTCTTGCAATCTTCTAGAGAGGCAAATCCATAACATTATGCTCTGCTTGACAGAATATAATTCATGTACGCCTGGTCATTGAAGCTGCCAAACTTGTAGTCGATATCCAACAAGAGCTTCAAGGTGTCGCGCGACTTGTACATGTACTCTGCGGGCAATTTCACAATCTTGTCTGGCGTCTGACACGAACCAGCTGGTGATGAGCCGGGCAGAGGATTTTGAGGAGGCGAATACCCATGCGGCTTCAAATCACTCAGCTTGATGTGGATGAAGCGTTCGTTATTGGCGGCAGAGTTGTAGACCTGATCATTTGTCAAGTCGTATATTCCCGGATAGCCTGCGATCGACTTGAAAGGAGATTCTCTGGTGATGGGTGGATGCAAGGGGAACATGCGTTGCAACACTTCGTAACTGGCCAACGTGAAGCCAAATTGCGGAGACGATCTAAAGACACGGGCGAGGGAGCCCTTGAAGAAGGCGCTGAACCCTTCCTCCTTGAGAATAAGAGATGCGGCATGGACAATGCCGCGGTACTTTATTTCGTATGGCTTGCGTTCCATCTGCAAGCGGGTCTTGATGACATCGGCCGGGGTGGTGAAGAATGCAGCGGGAGCACCTGCCAATGCGCCACTCACCAACAATTCCCATGTGCTCATGCGGCCGGCCTTGCTGTGGTTATTCGGGTCAAAGCCAAACATGATGCGTTTGAGATTGGCGTATGTTGGAAAGTAAATGGCGGAGAAGGGCACGTCGCGCAACAAGCAAGCCAGAGCGCCCTTGTACAAGCCGCGTAATCCCAAGTGGCGGATAATCTGCATCGCCAGGAGCCGCGCCTTTGCGGCCGCGCCCTGAGCAGGCTGCGTGCCGCCCTGCATCTGCAAGCGGATTTTAACAATCTCGAGGGGGTTGGTGAAGATGACCTGACACGCTCCCGCACTCATTCCTGCGGCGATTTCCCACGGCATGGTGATTTTCCCGTCACAAGTGCCCAATTTCCGCACCAAGTCATTCACCGTCAACTTGATTGCTTTCTCGGGCGCCACGCCAACGAGCTGGGCCCCGAGACCGCGATACAAGCCCTTGAACCCCTCGTGGCGGAGTATTTTCCTAAAGCAGTCGGCCGAATTGTCGTACATTGCCTTGTGCTTCTGCGCTTGCATTCTCGTCTTGACCATGTCAATGGGGTACACCACAGTAGCACCGACGCATCCTGCCACCAGTCCCAAGCCAAAAGAGTATAGCGAGTCAAAGATCGGCCAGAGCAGGAAATTATCGTATGCGCTGGTGGAGGCGCTGTCATCTTCGAAAATGGCCAGGCGAGACGCAAGGTTATTGCTATAATTCGGATTGATAAAAGAAGCCAATTCGCGCCGAGGTATGCTGTCGGTAGAGCTCTTATTGATCAAGTGGAATAGCAAGTCAATCTCTGCTGCCAGAATAGTGCTAAAGTTGCAGGATTTTAGGAGGGGGTCGCTCAACTGGCGGTACAAGTCTGTCTTGTTTATCAACACATCCCCTTTATCTCTAGAGGTGGGAGGTGTGTTAGCCACGACCTGGTTTATCAAGTCAATCTTTCCGAGCGCATTGTACACAAATACCAAGTTGGAAAAGGTATAGTGGGAGACACCGGGAAAGAAGTCATTGACATTATGCAAATTGGCCTTGAGCTTTGCCGAGAGCTTGTGGCTCAAGTTTGACGACAACAAGTCAATAAACTCGTTGCCGCTAATGTATCCTCGCTTTCCTGCGAGGTTTTCGAAATTCCCGATCAATTTCGTGAGGGGCAAGAGGTTGGTCAATGTGACGAAATCGTGGAAAGCGATTTCGCCATTGGGCTCGAAATAGCGTTTGAAGAGGGTCCAATTCAACTTTAGCAACTTTTGCTGATAAAGGGGGTCTACTGCCTTATTAACACTGTTTAGAGCACTTATGCATCTCTCGTAGCTGACATGGTCCGAAAGCGAACATGACTGCAGAAGAAACTGGTAAATGACCTTGAATTCACCATCGACAGAAGTCAAGGTGGATATAAAGCCGAGCCAATCTTCCTGGTTGACGTAGCCCTTTTGGCGAGTATCTGCCATGAGGTACAAGAGGGCCACGGCGTTGCGCGGAATGTCCGAATCAAACGGGGCCAATAGTTTACTAAACTGAGGCACCGTTAGTATGGGTTCATCAGCGACAGCGCTGTTCACTGCGAATTCGGCAAAGAGCTGCTTCGCATGAGTATCGGCGGACATGGCGGAGGGGCGGTGGAAGAGTCAGCGCGCGCGGCAGTGTTGGGGAATTGGCCAAATGCCGTGGTGTTTGTTGGAAAATCAGACGAACAGTTGTCGTGGGGTGATTTTATTCCAATAAAGCATAATTTCCCGATTGGGCGGATCCATTTGACCGAATGACTCAGGGTGACTAAAATGCTTATTCCGGAAATGCGGAGTAGCCAAATGCACTGGAAAATAGACGTTCTTGGCGATGAGCGGGGAAGTCTGTTGGGTCGCTCGTAGCCCCACTTGATCCCCGTTCGCCTCGCAGCCACATCGCATGGGCACTGCAATACCCCGCGGTTAGTCCCAGTAACCCTTTCGTACCCACATTGTCTGGTTCTTCGACCTCGAGGCGATGTTAGCGAGTGTCGCGTATGCGTGAATTTTCTTCACGTGCTTGCGTCGGGATGCATCCGATTTTCCCCGATCACAGGCGTCTCGCCCCCACTTTCTGGACCTCGGGAAATGGCAAGTGGTCTGCCCGGTACGTCCTAGCTAGCACCCCCAAAGGCTTTCAACATTGTTCCTAACAGCATTGTGTAGGCGGCAATTTCAGAGCATGGACTCCCACCCCGCCCGATCGCGGGTCCTTCCCGCTTGATCACGACGGAGAGTGCTCGTCGTTTATGACAAAGTACTTGCAGTGCATGAAGTTCACCGGAAATAAGAATGCGCCAAACTGCAGGCTCATGGCGAAGGACTACTTGGACTGTCGCATGAAAAATCAGTTGATGGAAGAATCTTCATGGGACACTTTGGGTCTTGTGAACTTGCCTGGCGACAAGCTGAGTTCTCCGATGAAGGACAAGCAAGGTGGCTTTCTCCATCAGCCTTCCATCTCAAACGGTCAGGTTGCCCTGCCTGAGTCCGGAAATGTACTCGGATCAAATTTAGAACCCCGGCCGGGCGGAACTCCCAGCTCAGATAAGCGTCCGAAGTGACTTTCCATTTTTGCCTGTCAACCCACACAGACATTGCCCCGTAATCAAAAGTGGTCATCTATACCGCCATAACACTTTATAATGTATACATTGAGAATCTCTTCAATGCTACTTTCACCCCGATCGCCATTCAAGCGACTACCTTGGTCTCTAGCCGCGTACCTGTTATCGAAACTCCGACTACCCAAATCTTTGAGAGCTGGACGACAAAATGAGGCCCAACACTGATGTACTGAGTCTCATTCCAACAGTGATATCTCAAATCATCCCATGACGGTAACATCACCCAAGACTGTGGATGACCTTTGAAGCGCGCCGGGAAGACTAAGCGGTCAACCTGTCATATGCTTTGATCTCGAGACTAGATTCAAGGGACCATGTCTGGATATCTACGGTGAAAACTCAATTGTCACTGGTCTCAAAATTCTTCACTCAAAATATTCACAAATTTTACTGGCTCTGGTATCAGCTTAGCATCTCACGTTTTCGTGCCTAACCTCGGTATTGTACGGAGAAGAGTCCGGCAAGTATCCGCGCATCTTTTGGCTCCATTCCAGACAGAGCAAGCCGTCTGGACCGTCGTGAATACGCTCGCACTGTCTTTTCTGCTGGTCCTGCCATACCACTCTCTTCCTCGTCCACGTCTGGCCCACCAGGTTCGGCGGGATACTCACCTCCCAGTTCTGATTGGCGTTGAACAGCGTCAGGACTTGTGCCCCAAGCTTCGCGGCAAAGAGCTTGGCGAAGTCAAACAGGAACTCAGCGTCTGCTTTCCAATCTGTTGACTGCGCCCAGTTTTGCTGGAAGCGGGTTGGTGCCGAGGAGGAGCCAGTGTGCATACACGAACTCGCCGGCTGCCATTCCAGGTACGAGAACCCCTGGTCCACTACGCGCCATTCGGTGAAGATGGTGCGTTGCTGCTGGTTGCGCGACTCCCAGCGCGACTCCCAGCGCTTTGTCAAGCTCTTTCCAAGATTTCCAGAGTTGCCTTGGCTTGATACTAATCGGAAGTTTGTGACAAAGGAGGTATGGGTCTCATTGCCGATAAGAAAAGTAGTGTCGCTTGGAATCCCCCCTTTTGCGTAGGTGTCCAATGCGTCCTCAATGCTGGTAGCATTCAAGATTGTCAAGGCAAAGGCGCTGCTAACAAGAGCTAAGGCTGAAAGGAAGAAAAATTGCATGGCTAGATACTCTGGTGGGATTGGAATTGATATGGAAGTAATTGAGCAGCTACCCGGTCATTACAAGGCTATTTATGTGGCCGGGGGCCGCCTAATTACTTGGCTCGACAGAGGCACTGTCTTGTGGACAGCGCTCCACAAGATTCCTTGCAAAGTTGCGCAAGCTGGTGCGGATGCGTGCATTACAGCACGATATTTTCCGCAAGTGATGCATGGGTCAAGATCTCGAAGCTTCAAAATCTGGGACGGATGATGTTTTAAACACGGCGTCATCTTGAATAATTTGTGATCCCCAATCAGCACTACGATGTACTGGTACCCTATTTGGAGTGTGAGATTTGAGTGAAATAGGCGTTGAAGGATGAGTCCACAGCGAGCTCTCTTCTCTGGTATCGATGCGACTACATTCCTTGCAGGTGAAAGTTGGTGGTGGCTCGGACTTGAAGCCTAGAGAGCTGTGCCGTTTCAACAAAAGCGCGATTCAGTGTCCCAGCCTCGATCCTACAACTATTGAAGCGTGGGTTACATCGCAGCAACACTGTTGCTGGCAGTAATGGAGTTTTCGGTGATATGAGGACCACATTTCCTCCGATGCCCTGAAACCGCTCGACTTTGAGGGCAAGGTGTCATAGCTAGTTGGTTAGCCTATGAAAAACAATGACGACTTCAAGAGAATCTGCTGCAAAACAAAACACTTGGCTTCTACAGAACCTTGGCTTTAGCTATTGGTAAAGAAGCAGAGGGCGGAGGTTTTAGTAACAAAGTGTGGAATCCTAATTGTGCTGCATTTCAATTCAGTCTTGATGCGCCCTCCAAGCTGATTGCATATATTCGGCAATATCACGAAACAGCTCTAGCTCGAAAGTGACGACTGCCCATCGAGCCGTGCGCGCAAAAGATATCATGCCACCACATGCGCATGGCATGCTTCTGAATATGGGTTGTGCCCCGTCGACGATTGGGTAGCTTTTGTCATGCGTCGACGGTTTTATGGGCTTCATTTGTTTGAGGCCACCTGCGGGCCTGTAATTGCGCGCACATATCTCAAACCCCCGCTATTCCGAGGTTATCAGTAACAATCCGCCTCCGGCCGATGTGGACTGGTAATTTCTACTCACAGAATAGAGTTGTCGTGCCAAGCTCTTCTTCTACACATCAGTACTCCAAGTTTCTTTTGGGAAAGACGGCATTTCTACATTTCGAATTACACTTCTATGGCGTGTTCGCATCAGAATTGCGCTCATGGCCGGGGATGTTTTATATTGAAGAGCTTCATGAAACCGTCAGGTACTGCCGTGGCAAGAAGATCAGTGATTTTCCCAGATCATTGACCCCAACGACAAACTGAATTCGCCGAATGGTCAAGCTGTTGGCCGCAGTTCCCGATTGACTACGCTGTGCATCACCTCCAACGTCACGAGCATTGGTGTCAGCCCACGTAAAATTGAGGCTTTCATAGGTAGTTACAAGTTTGTATTTACAGCATCTCGTGTTGATTGAATGCTGGCCATGAAAAATGTTAACGCACTTGCGTCACGCCAAGATATCAACTTTTAAATTGTATGCACCGATAGCCTCTCAAGTGCGCTGAATTCGGAGAAGCATACGTGCATTTACTCGTGTGGCGGCGCCTCACCCTTTCCACCGCTCCCACGGGCACCTCGGCTTCCGCGTATACCTCTACCACGACTACCTCGGCCGCGACCACGCCCTCCGCGCATGCCTCCGCGGCCTCTACTGTCCAGGTCGGGGTGACCATTGCCCGCATTGCTGGTACGCGGTCCTGGGACCCAGCCTTGCGGCGGAGGTGCGTAATTTGCATTCACCTTGGGTGGCGCCGCGGGCGGAGCCATGCGCTGGGTGAAAAAGTGTTGTGGCAACGGAATACCCGGCACGACAGGGACCTCATATCCCGGTGCATTCACGGTCTGTGCACTAGGCGGGGGAGGCTGGGGCACATAGCCATCGCTCATGACACCGGAATAGACCTGACCAAAGACCTGATGCGCTGTTCTGGGATCCGGGCCCGCATACGCTCCAGCAGCGTCGTTGCTTGCGTCACTCGCATCCAGTTCTTTAGTCGGAGGTTCTGTAGATGATGCATCTTCCTTTGAAATGTCATGGCGCTTGAGCAACCCCAACAACTCTTGCGACTGCTGCTGACAGGCCTGCTGCTTCTCAGCGGCCCTCTTTTTTTCTTCCGCCAAGCGTCTTGCCTCGGCAGCCTTTGCTCGCACAACTTGTTCCTCCTGCGTCATAGGCTTCTTGTTACGCGAAGCATTACTGTGGTACACAAACTGGCGGTTTGAGATGTTCAAGACCATCGATGAGTCAACCACCAAGCCCCGCTTGGTGCGTAACTTACCTTGCATGGTGTGTCCGCTGAGCAACGGATAATCAAAAATAACGCCCAATGAAGTGTGTGAGCCCACCGTTGTGATACTAACAACGGTTCCCTTCAGCAAGTTGGGAACCTTTCCGAAATCTTGCACATACACGATCCGGTCGCCTAATCCAAAGTGTTGACCACTCAAGAGTTTGTACGATTCCCGCGGATTCAATACAGCGTCGCGAGGAACACCCTTGATATCCTTGCAGAGCACTGGTGGAGCTTCTTGCGTATACTCGTCCAAGAACCGCTCAATGGCCTCGTAGCTGAACTTTGTCAACAGTTCACTGTCAAGCGAAACCGGAATCAAATCAGTCTTTACCAGTTTGAGCCATGCTCGCACTTTAGAAAGCTCTCCGCTGTCGCTCAACTGCAGCAATTTCGGAATCTTTTTCGAGTCGGTCGTCAACAACTTTTTAAACAAAGCGGGAAAGTTGCGGCGATACTCGGAAATCAAATTGATGGCCAATGGAGAATAGCCCCAAACCTTGCCATGACTAAGCTTCTTGGTGTAGCCCAACACTTTCTGGCCCTTGCCCTCAAACTTGAGCTCGAGACCAATATTAACCTTGGGGCTATTGCGTTTAGAATCGTCTTCAATCAAGTAGCCACTGGTAATTTTCGACAACAACAAGGGGTTCATGCCAAGTTGCTTGCTCACATCGAACGAGGGATAGTACTTGATCTCGCGCAGCTCGATGGTGTTGCGCTGGCGGCCGATAAGTGGCTCCGCCACCGAAGGGATCTGAGCGAGGTTGATGCTTAAATTTGAGTTGGTGTCGTCATAGCCCGCAACAATTGCGGGCGAGCCGTACGCCATATCGCCCAAGAAGATGACCTGTGACTGGACGGGGAACTCCTTGTTGATGGCGAGAGGCGGGCGTGTCGCGTACCGCA
The DNA here is from genome assembly GCA_030580355.1 of Debaryomycetaceae sp. yHKB357. Classification (NCBI taxonomy): domain Eukaryota; kingdom Fungi; phylum Ascomycota; class Pichiomycetes; order Serinales; family Debaryomycetaceae; species Debaryomycetaceae sp. yHKB357. The sequence continues at coordinate 7,919 of JAKTSS010000025.1, read as the reverse complement.
GGTCCTTGTTGACGATATCGCGCACGAGCAACTGCAAGGGGTAGACTTCGTGATCGCGTGCATACGTCTTGACGAGGGCGCCGCGAGCATTCTTGATCAAGCCGTTCACGGGCAGGACGTAGACGATAGCGTCAATACTACCAATTCGCAACCCGCTTTGCGTGTCGTATGCTTGGGCCATATTGCCACACGTCTGCCTATACAGCTTGAGCCCATCGGCATCGATGGGGGATACCGACGTTTTTCGAGGCCCCGAAATGGTCTTTACCAGTTCGTAAACCTCTGACTCTGTTACGACGCGCACAACCTTGCTCTCTCGCAAAAAGGGCCATCGCGAGTAAATATTCTTGTTGAGAAATCGCTCAGCAAATAGAGGTGGCAGAATGTTTTGCCACGTGTTTTCAATGGTCAAAATCATTGACTCTGATTTTGAAGGATAGTTGAAGATCTTGACGTCGTTTAGCATCAACTCGTAGGTAAAGGGGACCGAGAAGAGGGTTGGGAAACCTGCCGACATGTCTTTACCGAGCCGCGCCCCCTCTAGTAAGCCGACGCGGTACTCCGAGACCTGGGGCAATTCAAACACCACTTCCTGACACTTGTCGTGCTCGATATCCTGAAAGAACCCAGGCAACGACGATGGGTACACGTGGTCCGTTTGCGGATTATATACAAACTGGACCGGTTTCCCCAACGAGTTGCGGAACTTGTCTTGGTCATTGAGTTTGGCGTCGATAGGTTTCATGGCCTCGATCAAGCGTTTTTCATCCACAAAGTCTAGTAAAATGACGGCCTCCCACAGCGCCGTTTTGCCGTTCATGTCCACCTCAACTTCGTGCGGGTAGAAATCGATAATGGGCGATTTAGGGTCGGTCATTAATGGCCGATACACTGCGGGCATCAATTTGCGAGACCGGGCGGGCAACACCGCCATCAACTGCTGGAACGGCATAAAAGGTTTCAGCAAGTCAAATTCGATATCGGCGCCCAGCTCGATCAAGGCGTCGAGGCCCACGGCGATATCTGAGATGCGCGGGGCGTAGTGGTAGCGATAGTACCAGTTCCACGACGCGCAGCCGCGGTAGTAGTAGAACAAGACCCACTGCAATCCTTCGACATAGTGCTTTGTCAAGGCAAGTATTTCATCTTGGTTGTCGATGGAAAAGTGCAACTTTTCCTTGTAGTATGCATCCTTCCACTTTATAAACTTTTGGTCGTAAATGTCCTTGGTATCCTTGAGCAAGTCTTCAGTCTCGACCATGTTGGCCTGGCGGTACTTGGCCAACACCTTGCCGACGGCCATGCATCGCTCCTGGAGTTCTTCCTCCGTCTCGTACGGCAGCAAGCCGTCCACATCGATGCGAGCCTCGAACGTGTTTTTCAGCTGGGAATGCACAATGACCATGCCCACCTGCCCCGCGAAATCCTTGAGGAATTCCAAGTTGCGTTCCACTTGCGCGGTAGGCAACGGGAGCGACGGCAACGCATTAGCGCTTTCCAAGTCAAGGAGTTCCTGAACGCTCTTGTTCAGGACCAGCAGTAACCAGGGCCCGATCATGCTTACCAACTGCTTCTCAGCCTTGAGAATAAGAAGCCGGCCATCGCGGACCCGCTTCTTCTCGCCGGTAATGGAAATGTTATCCAACTTTTTATTGAACCACTCCACGTCAACGTCTTGCCGCTCAAAGTTCTCCAATTCAAATTCCGAGAGGTACCGCAACCAAACGCCCAAGCGGGGCAAGTTGATGCGGCCTTCTTCGTTGATGTAGCCGTCGCACAGTTTCAATGCTTGCTTGAAAGTTGCGATCAAGAGCGGGAACGCACCCTTGTTGATGAAAAGGTCGGGCAAATTCGGCAAAAAGTCGTTTCCGATAACGTACATGATCAAAATGAAATCGTCCAACACGCGGTCAAACAGGTAGTCAAACATGAGACTAGTGCTCATGTCGGCAAACTCCAAGGAGAGGTATTCACGCAACAACAGCAAATGCAACAAGTAGAAGCGCTGGTCATTAACGGTTTCGTTCTTCTTTTTGCGCTGGGGCCCAAACGTGACTTCTTCGCGCAACAAGGCAAAGTGCGGATCGTGGGTCACGAGACCGAGCATGATCAAGTCAGCGTCCAAGCCGTAGATGCAGTGGCGGACATTGGGATCGTAGTCGGGCTGGGAGCGCATCGTGCGGATATAGTCCATGATCTTGTGCTCGCCCTCGCCGGGCACCTCGTGGCCGCTTAGCACGATTTCGATCTTGGCCCATTGCGAGTCCTCCGAGATTTTCTTGTGGACAAAGTAGCGCAAGTTTTGCGACAATTTCGCCATAAACTCTGTGCCCGGGGTGATGCAGTTTGAATCAAAGGGGTCAGTCTGCGGGATCTGCTCGCCCGCGTCGATGGCGCGCTGCAAGTTTTCCTCGGCTTCCTGAGCCGTTCTGAAGCGGCGAGCGCGCTGCTGGTTCATCTTTGCGCGCGGGGCGACGCCATCGATGGCCATGAAGAAGGCCTTTTGCGGCCGAATGAGCTCAAACAAGTGCTCAATGTAGCTGAAGATGGCGGCGTACATCTGGTCGTCGGACATGCGGTTGAGAGTGTCGTCGTCGTTCGAGTGGGTGCACGTGTGCAAGATGGAGTTCATATCGAGGTACAAATTGTCAAACTCGGGGATCTGCTGCTCGTCAATCAATTGGGAGATGAGCGGCCATCGTTCCGAGATGAACTTGAAGAACTTGGGGATACCTAGAGGAAGAGAGTTAGTGGTGGCGGTCGGGCAGGTCGCGGTAGCATAGAGAACGTGCCCATGGATCAGGACTAGGATGGTCAATGTCGTTTAGTGTGCCGAGCGCTGGCTGAAAATTCAAACTTTTTGCGAGTGAACGAGGGGCAGCGGGGGGGTGCGTGTATCCACCAACCCCCGATTCGACAAGGAAAAGTTAATTAAAACCCCCGATTAGACAAGGAAATGTAATTACAACCCCCGATCACACAAGGAAAACATTTCGCAGCCAACGTGCAACGCCATCGACAAACCATACTTACTCAGCGAAACAAATCTACATGACTGTAGTAACGTCAAAAAAAAGAACAATACACTACTTGATGTATACGACTACTCAAAGTGTTGGGGGGACGACTTTCCCATTCATTCTCTGGAAAAGCGTCTCTACCCCGCAATCAACGTTTCTCCAAAAAACGTGCCGGAGCTTGGCAATCCCCGCCCAGTGCGCGTGCACTTGTTGCGGCCACTCGCGCAGTCTGACGGTGGTGGCCGCCGCATTGTAGAGCGAACGCATCCGTGCCGGCACGGCTACCGACGCTTCCATAAACGACGCCCATACCTTGTGGGGATAGTCGCACGGCGGCCATCCCGGGCCCGGCACTAGGACTGCGACCCGGCGTGTCACCTGCGAAAGGACCCACTCGCGGTGTTGCATTGCCATTTCAAGGTACTGGCCCTGGGCCAACGAAACTCGTTCCCACTCGGTGGCCCACGTGTCCGCAACTAGCTTGAAGCGGCGCTGGTTTTGCGCCACCGCCATGCTCCAGTGCTCTTTGGCCAACTGCATATACTGCTCCTTGTTTGCCGCGAATACAAGCATACGGCTCTTTGCAGAATGCACAAGGTCGGCATGCCGAGCTAGCAATCCGCAGTGGGTTTGCCGCATACTCTCGAGCCACTGGTCGTAGGGGATCTGGGAGACGCGCGAGTGCCAGAGGGCAGAGTACTTTGCTATTCGGGGCACGCGGCGGCGTTTCGGGGCTCCAAAGAACCATGGCCGCGCCAACATTGGCTCCTCTTCAAACCAGAGCAGCTCGTAGAGCTGCGCAAAGCTCATGACGGGGTCCGGTTTCGGCGCAGGACTCTGGGCGTATATCGCGAGGACCAGCGACAAGACGAACGCGACCACAAAGTACAACAAGTATGCGGCGTGCGGCTCCACCACCAGTTGAATAAAGCTGACATAGGCGAAAAGAAGCTTCTCCCACTGCAACCCAATGGTCGCCATGCCCCTTTTTTCGGTGCGTGCTTCCTTGGCATCAATGCGCGCTTGCCATGCCTCAATGTCGAATTTGCACGATGCGCAATACGCCTTTGCGGAAAATTGTTCAATGTAAAAGCGCGATTTCCCAAAGCATTTGCGAATGGGTGCACACAGAGGAGCGGGAAGAGCAGTGCACATGAACTCGGCCCAGCCCGTAAGCTTCTTGAGGCAATTGACAGAGTTTTGGCTAAAGGCACTGGGCAGGCAAGTGACGGTCAGATTGTCAATAGGGGTTAAATCAGCAAGGGCGACACCAATTTTTGGCAGATTAGTGGGAGTCAGTTCAGCAGAGGGCAGTTCAGTTGAGGGCAGATCAGTAGAGGTCAGATCAGTTGAGGGCAGTTCAGGGAAAGTCAGTGCAGGAAAAGTCAGTTCAGGGGAGGTCAGATCATTGAGGGGCAGATCAGTAGCACCCGACACAGCAGTAGAGCGGGTCTCAGCAGCAGAGGTCAGATGAGTAGCATGAGTCTCAGCAGTAGAGGCGACGGCCTCCACAGAGGCCGGCGCCGTGGTTATCTCCTCCCACGAACTGGCACCTTCGGAATCCGCACCAGGAGCAATTGGGACACTTGCAGGCACTGCATCAACCGAAATCACCTCAATTGGGACACTAGTATTACTAGAGCCCACTTCAATTGGGACACGAGCATCACTAGAAACAACTTCAATTGGGACACGAGCATCACTAGAAACCACTTCAATTGGGGCACGAGCATCACTGGAAACCACTTCAATTGGGGCAGTAGCATCAAATGCCCGGTGGGGTGCGGTGGGGTCCAACGTGACCGAGTTTTCAAGGTCCACGTCTTCCAAAGTGCCTAGCGCAGTGGCGTCTTCCGCACCAGGGTTAATTGTCGGTGGGCCCAGAGAACCTATCCCTGGGGCGCCAGAGGCCACTTTTTCAGGGTCGGCCCCCGCACTACTGTTCTGTGGGGGGCAGACCGAGTGTGGCTCAGTGGCCGCGGGAGGCAGCGGGAGAAGCTCGACGGTATTTTCCAAGGTGGACGACTCAGCGTGAGGGTCCCACGAGTCGGGGGACGCAAGCAGGAGCGCCGTCGATGGCGGGCGAGGCGCCAAGGCGGCCAAGTCGTAGACGTACGAGTGGCTCAAGATATCGACGAGAACCTGTTCTGCCGGGGCGGGCCGGGGCAGGTCGGCGGAGTGGTCGCTGGGGTCGGTGTCTGAGGAGGACAGGATAATGTCCCAGTCCTCCTCGCGGTTGGCTGGAGCAGAAGCAGCGGGCATTCAGATCGGTATAGGCAGATCAGTAGAGGCAGATCAGTAGAAGGCAGATCAGTAGAGGCAGATCAGTAGAGGCAGATCAGTAGTAGGCGGATCAAGCGTTATCAGCGGGTAGGGGGTTATGGGGGCTACGGCGCCGCAGCGGAAAAAAAAGTGTAACGGCGATAGCAGAACACAAGTTTCGTAAGCGGCGCACTATCAGTTTCTTCCTACAACAGCAGTAATCTCCTACAACAGCAGCAAGCAGGCTCTAGCAATCACTGTGCAGTCACGGATCTCCCTGCTGCCAACACCCGGTACTACTGTGCGCTGCCCCAGACCGGTCCCTGCGCCTCCCGACTCGCATTGCTTCCCCTCGGCGCACCTACACGCAATCTGCACCTTCTGAAAATAAACGCGTTCCTTGCGGGAAGGTGGTGCGTGTGGGCTTGCATACAATAGTGTCCTACTACCACTACCACTACTAGTAATAACGCCGAGCCGCGATTCCCAGCGGCCGCGCCTCGTGAATGTCGAGCATGTTCGCCGGCACGACCCGCTTCCTTTGCCATGCATCCGGCGTGGGTAACAACGGCCGCGGAGGCCCTCCTTCGGCTGCGGGCCGCAACAGGTACGACGCGGCCTGCCACCCCCTACTGTGCTGCGTTTCACCGAGACTCTGCGACGATTGCAGCGCACTGTCCAGACTGGCACCGTGCTCTGGTTCCCCGGTGTCTTTATGTGCCGAGCCGCCGCTACCTGTACTCGCTTGTTCCGTCGTTTGACCGGAGCAATGATGCTCCGTGTTTGTCTCTGGTCCACGCATATCATCTTGTCCCTGAATGTGTCGTGTAGTGGGCAGACTTTGTTCGCGAGACTCCAGGCGGTCTAGTTCCGACCCCCTCACGTCCACGCCCATTTCCATACCTTTGAAATGGGGTAGGGGGCGATGCATGCTTGCGTACTGGGGATTGCGGATACTCTGGACACCCGGTGGTGGCCACATTGGTGCAGCCACGGAGTAGTGTCCCGTAGAGTGTGACCTGTTTATGGGCGCGAGCGGCGGCGCCAACCCCAACGGCTCGCCCACGCTGCGGTGTCGTCTGGCGGCCGCCGGCGGGAGCTTTGGAAGAAGCGGCAACGATATCGGCACCTTCCACCCCCACGTGTGCTTTCCGCACGGATACGCGCCGGCGGGCGCGCCCATGCTCGGGCCGGGGCCCTCGAGGTAGGCGTTGATGTCGAACCCCAAGCACGCGCGGCGCGAGTTTTGGTGGCGCGTCAAGGCGTCCGGCCGGGCAAAGCGGCGGAAGCAGTGGCCGCACCGGAACGGCCGCTCGCCCGTGTGCAGCAACTCGTGCCGCTTCAAGTCGTGGATCCGGCGGAACGACATGTGGCATGCCTGGCACTCGTGCCGCTTCAGCAGAAAGTGGATCGCCTGGTGCGACACCATATTGTGTTTGCGGGTGAACCGCTGGTGGCACACGGAGCATTCGTACTTGCATGGCAAGGGCGCGGCGTGGGTCTCGGCAGCGGCTTGGGGCTCCGCTTTTGGCGGCAGGGGCGTGATATGTGGGCCTAGAGGTCCGAGTCTTGCTTTTACGGAATACGACCCCAGCGGGGATAGTGGTCCGGGTCCTGTTTTTACGGAATACATTCCCAGCAGGGATAGTGGTCCGAGTTCTTCAATCGCGGGAGGTGTTTCGGGGAATACCCCCGCTGCTGACCGAGCGTACGCGTCCAAACTGTACGGTGGTAACACGCCCATGCCATATTGGTGGCCAAGAATTGACCGGGAGTACATTCCCGGCTGGGTACGGGGGAGCACGTTGGAAGCGGACCGGGGAAGCGCATTACACGTGGGATGGGAAAACACACCAAGGGTCGAATGCGGAAACAGATGCATCGATGACGACTTTGGAAACAGATGCATCGATGACGACTTTGGAAACAGATGCATTGATGACGACTTTGGAAACACGTTAGAATTCGATCGGGGGTACAAGTATGGCGCGTTCGTTACGGTGCGCGGGAAAAGGTCAGAATTTGATCGGGGGTACGAGAATGGCGCCTCATGGCGGGTGTGGTGAGCCAGTTGCGGATGGCACTGCAAATCCCTGGACGGAAACGGCTCCGACGGGGTACGAGCACGTGCATGCGGACTATGGCAATGGTACTGTTCCAAGCCTGCTTGCGACTTTGGTGATTGTGCGGCATTTGAATCTGGTAGAGGGCGTGCGCGCTGTGATGGGTGCTGGTCCAGGTCAGAATGAGCCGGTTCGTTGGTTTTTGCCGGTGGAAGTTTGCTGGGATGCGGCGGCATGGGCTCTTTTGGCAGTGTGACTTGCTCGTGTTGTAGCAGCACGGAATCTCGCGCATGTGAAAGTTGTTTCGACAGTGAGGTATTAACTGAAAGCGAATCAATCGACAGTGAGGTATTACTTGACAGTGTATCAATCGATGGTGAGGTATTACTTGACAGTGTATCAATCGACAGTGAGGTATTACGTGACAGTGTATCAATAGACAGTGAGGTATCAATAGACAGTGAGGTATCAATTGACAGAGGAGGTTCATTTAGAGGTGAGGGCTCTTTTGCCAGAGAAGGCTCATTTAGCAGTGAGGGCTCACTCAACAGCGGAGGTTCTGACGGTGAAACCG
>JAKTSS010000024.1:0-58744 GCA_030580355.1 Debaryomycetaceae sp. yHKB357 | reverse complement strand
CCACATCGACTACCCCGCCCTCTCCCACTACGTCTACCCCGCCAACATGGAGGTCAGAGACTACCAGTACAACATCGTCCACCGCGCCCTCTACCACAACACCCTCGTCGCCTTGCCCACCGGCTTGGGCAAAACCTTCATCGCCGCCACCGTCATGCTCAACTACTTCCGCTGGTTCCCCCGCTCCCGCATCGTCTTCATGGCCCCCACACGGCCCTTGGTCGCCCAGCAGATCAAGGCCTGCTGCTCCATCACCGGCTTGCCCGCCAACAACGTCGCCATCCTCCTCGACAAGTCCCGCAGAAACCGCGACGCCATCTACGCCTCCAAGAACGTCTTCTTCGCCACCCCGCAGTTGGTCGAAAACGACTTGGCCTCCGGCGTGCTCGACCCCAAGTCCGTCTCCTTGCTCGTCATCGACGAGGCCCACCGCGCGAAAGGCAGGTACGCCTACAACAACGTCGTCCAGTACTTGTCCCGCTTCAACCGCGCCTTCCGCGTCTTGGCCCTCACCGCCACGCCCGCGTCGGACGTCGACGGCGTGCAGCAGGTCATCTCAAACTTGCACATCTCCAAGGTCGAGCTCCGCACCGAGCACAGCATCGACTTGGTCAAGTACATGAAGCGCAAGCGCATCGACAGGAGGAACATTGCCATCTCCCCCGACATTGAAAAGCTCGTCCTGCTCTTGTGCCTCGCGATCGAGCCCGCCTTGCAGTTGGCCAACGACCGCAACATCTACTCCGTCCAGGACCCGTCCCGCATAAACCACTTCCAGTGCATGGAGGCGTCGCAGCGCGTGGCCATGGACCCGTCCGTGCCGGAGGGCCTAAAGTGGCTGAACTTTTTCATCTTGCAGTTGCTCGGCGTCGTCGGCCAGTGCTTCCGCCGGCTAAACATCTACGGTATAAGGTCGTTCCTCGCATACTTTACAGAAAAGGTCGACGAGTTTTCCACAAAGTGGGAAAAGAAGAAACTGACAAACAAGTTGAATGCAGACTTCTACTATAGCGCGCCCGTCAAGGAGTGCTTGCGCGTGGCACGCGACCTTGTCAAGGACCCGTCCTACTTTGGCCATCCCAAGATCGACGTCGTGTGCACGGAGCTCCGCGACTTTTTCCGCTCGGCCAGCGCCTCGTCCAGGGTCATTGTGTTCACAGAGTTCAGAGACTCGGCGCTCGAGCTCGTGCGCACGTTGCACGCCGTGGGCGCGCCCGTACTAAAGCCGCACATCTTTATTGGCCAGGCCAAGGAGCGCGACAAGTTTGACGACCAAAAGTATATCGCCAGTTTGTCGAAAAGGAAGAAGAAGACGAGTGCCCCTCTGAAGGACACCACCACGACTAGTTCTGGCGACCGCACCTACGCCACCACCTCGGAAGAGGCCCAGGCAAAGGGAATGAACCAAAAGATGCAGAAGCAAGTGATCCGCGAGTTCAAGGACGGGAAACACAATATCTTGGTGGCGACGTCCATCGGCGAGGAAGGGTTGGATATCGGCGAGGTCGACTTGATAATCTGCTTCGACTCGACCAGCTCGCCCATCAAGAACGTCCAGCGCATGGGCCGGACGGGGCGCAAGCGCGAGGGCAGGGTCTTGCTCCTTTTCTCCAGCAACGAAGAGGCCAAGTTCGACAAGGCCATGGGCGGGTACGAGTACGTGCAGAACCACATCATGAAGGGCCTGGCGGTCGAGCTCGCGCCGCAGAACCGCATCATCCCCGCAGGTTTCACGCCAGAACCCCGCATGACCATGATTGAGATTCCGCAGGAGAACGTGGCGTTGCAGCAGGCACAGGACGAGGACGACATCGTTCGGATCGCCACGCAGTACATGTTGGGCGGCACAACAAGGAAGAAACGTCCTGCGGCGGCCACAGAAAGTAAAAGGACGAAAAGGACGAAAAAGTTCAACATGCCAGACAATGTGCAAGTGGGGTTCCGCAGCGTCACCGAGATGCTCACATCGCCGCGTCCTGCCAAGGACACTGTAAAGAGCACGCCCGCGAGCAACGGAAAAGCCAGTACCGGTCCGAGTATCCTCGACAAGATTTTGTCCTCGGACTCGGAATCGGGTGTGGAGGTGGCACGAAAAGAGCATAACAGGCTTGGAACGAGCAACGAACAGGCCAGTACCAGCAAGAGTATTCTCGATTCGTTTTTGGACTCTGACTTTGAGGATGATGCCCATTCTCCGGTGTTGAACAATGGAGTGGCGCAGGCTATGGGTACAGGTTCGGGTGGGGCAGTGCCCACCCATCAGTCAGGAGCAGGTCACATACCCATGACATCTGCATCAGGTGCAATACCCACTCTACAGTCAGGAGCGGGACCCACTTCACATCAAGAAGCAATACCCCCTCTACAGTCAGGAACAGATCACACACCCATGACATCTGCATCAGAGCCACATCCTAGCGGGAGCACAGACGTTGTAAAAGAACCACTAATTTGTGAGAAGGAGGGGGAGGACACACCCTTCACGAGCCAGCGGTCATGGAGCCACGAGCTTCGAGGCGCTAGTGCGTGCTCCAGTGCACACGGCCAAAGCACGCCATTGACGTCGCCGCGGATGCGGCCGAGCAGCCATTGCGACGTTGGATCGGAAGGTGCCGCTTTTATAGTGGACAAGAAACCTGTGGTGGCGAGCACGCGGAAATCGTTGGGCGTGCGAAGGCCGCGGAGGGTAAGCACTGCCGAAGAGCCTTGTGGTGGCGCCGGTTTCACCCGAAAAGACGCGATCAGGCAGCAAGCACGTATTACGTCGACCGATGGCGAAACCATACCGGGGGAGGACGACTTTGAGATTGTGCCGTATACTGTTAGGCAAGGCTCCAAGACTGGAATACCAGGAGGCGATGCGACGAATTTCGAGAGATTGCGGGGTAGTATGGACCCCCAGGCGGTAAAGCCAGATCGAGTTTTCCAGTGGAAGGACGCGCACGAAGGCACTGGGCTCCTCACGTCGGCACAGTTGATGGAACTATATACATTCTACTACCTGCCGCTCGCGCCCGACGAGACGAGTGATTTCTACGACCCCGTCGCCGGAATCCACCAGGACGGCATGGCGTTTCAGGGTGACATTGGGCACGCGCTGACCGTTGACTTGGTGATGGGTGCCGTGCGGGAAGCCCATGCTAGAAAATAATAATTTTACCCGGATATAGATAATGTTTTTTTCTCTCGGTATAAAAGGGCCCGCCCCCCAGCGTCTTCCTCTGCTCCCTATCTTTATGCAGGGGCATTACGTGTTTCAGTGAGGATTCGTCCGAGATCATGTTTTTGCTGGTTGAAAACTATACCTGACGGCTCTTCAGCGTCCGGGCCCTGTGCCAGGATACTGAGGGAATTTTTGGAAGTACTATGATCACACGTTTTGCTGACGCGTCTGCCTTTGCACCGCGTAGTGTTCAGTCTGCCTTTTACTGCGTGGTGGACTTGACTACCTTACCGCGTGGTGAGAGTCTGCGTCTGCCTTTGCACCGCGTAGTGAGCGCAGTACCCCTGTAAAGGCGAGAAACGTAGCAGCCCGCCTGGTGCCTCGCTCGGCCCGGTGTGATGCCGGGTCTTGAGCTGGATGCAGCACACCTGCATTGTGCAGGTGTGACTGCAACAGGCCAGAGTAAACCCAGAAGATTTCATTGAGTGCGGGGCTATCGGGCCCATGGTCTGTGGTAGCTTTGCAATTACAAATCTCTACAGCTGTAGCTTACCCTGGATGCGGGACTATCGGCCTGTGGTCTTTGCAATTACAAATCTCTACAGCTGTAGCTTACCCTGGATGCGGGACTATCGGCCTGTGGTCTTTGCAATTACAAATCTCTACAGCTGTAGCTTACCCTGGATGCGGGACTATCGGCCTGTGGTCTTTGCAATTACAAATCTCTACAGCTGTAGCTTACCCTGGATGCGGGACTATCGGCCTGTGGTCTTTGCAATTACAAATCTCTACAGCTGTAGCTTACCCTGGATTCATGGTCTGTGGTAGCTTTTGCTAACGCGGTGCACGTGCGCTCAATGCCGATGAATTACAGATTTTTCGGGATGCTACCCAGCGCATCTTCCTCATGTTCAAAAAGTTCACCAAGGAGGATGTGCACACGCGGTCGAATATCAAGTCGTCCGTGCAGCGCAACTTGAAGTCAAAGTTCGCCTCCCAGCACCCGCTCTTGGAGCCCGTCATCGATGACTTGATCCCCAAAAAGGCCCAGGCCATCCAGCTAAAGTGCGAGGACCGCATCTTCATGTACTCCATCGACAGCGAGGTCGTCGTCTTCCAGCACTTTGACGACTTGATCCCCTCCTTGCGGGTCGTGCACAAGTACCCCTCCTGCTTCCCCCGCGTCCAGGTCGACCGCGGCGCCATCAAGTTCGTCTTGCTGGGCGCAAACATCATGTGTCCCGGCTTGACCTCCGCGGGCGCGGCCTTGCCCGACGACAACATCGGCGCCGACCGCATCGTCTCCATCTACGCCGAGGGCAAGGAGTCCGCCTTGGCCGTCGGCAAGTTGTTGATGAGCACCGACGAGATCAAGTCCGTCAACAAGGGCATAGGCATTGAGGTGTTGCACTTTTTGGGTGATGGGCTATGGGATCTTTCCGAGTGATGACTTCCTTCCGAGTGATTAAACTCCTTTCGAGTGATTAAACTTCCTTTCGAGTGATATTCTGAGATACACGTTGAGGCCTCGCGTGATCTTACACTTTCAGGCCTCCGAGTAAGTTACACTCAAGGACTACATTGCATATACATGTTAGAGAAGGCACCCGCCCCACAAAAGCTCATGGCGAGCACAGCTTCAATTCACAGTATATAGTCTGATCACCAACAAAGTCAAAAAAGTGCAAACTGTGCGAATCGTTTTCAAGGTAGATTCTTTCCAAATCCATTTCATCACGATTGTCAATGTAATAGTACAACTTCATATCGAGAATACTCACATTGTTCAGGATGCGGGAAAAGAGTCCCTTGAGGTATAGCACACTGTTGCTGCCCATTACCGACCGGCAAAACGTATCGGTCCCAATCTGCAAGCGCAAACGCACAATGTTGGATTTCAAGGTCACCGCGGACGCACCACCGCTGCGGTCCTCATCTTCGGCCATGTCGTATTTCCGCAAAAGATGCTGCCACCGCTCGGGGCGGGGCCGCGGGAACGCACCCTTGCGAACACGCGAGATAAAGTATAGTTCAAGGGTCTCGACCTCGCCCTTTTGGAGACGAGTCCCGTTCAAGGTTGAGATCGCGCTCGCTGCCATCGAGTCCAGCGTGCTTTTGCACGGGAGCCGGCCCACAATGTGCACCGTCATCTCTTCCTGCAGCATTTGTGCAAAGAGCGGATTGCGGAAGATGCTGAGCGTCCCGAGACCGGGGAAACACGCGGCAAGCGTGTCCAAGAACGCCCACGTGCCAATATTGTTATCGCGCAAATCGAGATTGGTCACCGATGGCTGCAAACTGGGTTCTAGCGTGGCAATCATATTGTCACGCAACACCAACTGAGAGAGGTTATGGCGAGAACCACCGAAATCGGGCACGCTCGTCAACCAGTTACGCGACAAGTTTAGCGTTTCAAGCGTGTGCGGCAACTTCAACGATGCCACGTCCTTGTCAGAGAATGCATTTCCGGCCAACCCAAGGTCGGAGAGGGTATCGAGTTTGGCCAAGAGGGAGTTCACACTAGTACACAGAATATGCGTGTCTTCAAGAGAGAGGGAACGCAAGTTTCGAGGGACCTGGTCTGCGTGAATGTGGTCATATAGCCGATTCCCATTCAATACGAGCAGTTCGAGACGGGGTAATTTTTGCGCAATTTCCCATACGTCCTGGAAGGAATTGAACAAGTTGTAGCTGAGATCGAGATAGGATACGTTTGTGAGTTGGCCTACCAAGCCAGAGTTTTCAGTTCTATCGGGGTGGTCAGTAGAGGAACCGCCTTCAGGGTGATCAGTAGAGGAACCGCTTTCAGGGTGATCAGTAGAGGAATCGCTTTCAGGGTGATCAGTAGAGGAATCGCTTTCAGGGTGATCAGTAGAGGAATCGCTTTCAGGGTGATCAGTAGAGGAATCGCTTTCAGGGAGATCAGTAGAGGAATCGCCTTCAGGGAGATCAGTAGAGGAATCGCCTTCAGGGAGATCAGTAGAGGAATCGCTTTCAGGGTGATCAGTTTCGGGGAGATCAGATCCAAGATGAGAGATACCATAGCGCAGTAAACAGATTTCCTCACAGCTCGACAAATCCGAACGCCGTGCATCATACTTTTCAAAGCCAATTCCCTCCACCACCTTTGAACTCAAGTTAAAGGGCGTGAACTTTTCAAAACAAAGGTACTTTAGGGAAACAGCGGAGATGAAAGATGTGGCCGGGTAGTGGTGGATCTTCTTGCTGCTTGCCTTCACGAAGGATGCGCCGTTCAGCGCGGCGACGGTAAAGTAGCGTTTGTCGGCATAGGAGCCATCATGCTTGCCCCTAGCCGGATTGTCCCACTCCACGCCCAAGGCAAGCTCGGAGGGGCCCCAGGGGTGGTCGTCTAGGAACCCAACGTACCGGATGGTGGCGATTTCGTCGCCAACGTAGATACGGTCTCCTAGTTGAAACGACAGACTGTTCGGATCATCATGCATCCAGATATGAAACAAGTTGTAGTGAAGCTGGACAGGAAACGTGAGGCGTAGTGTCACCTGACCACACCCCTTATGTGCACTACGGCAAGGCTTGAGGAAAAAAGTTCTCGCCACGGCAGAGCCCGGAGAGTTCCGGTGCGTTTCCAGACTGCCTGTATTTCCAGCGGAGATTGTTCAATTGTTAGCTACAGCGCTTGAGAGGGGAACCGTATATTACTGAGCATACGCATACGCTAAATACACCACTCCTTATTTATACCGCCTCCCCTGTCTCTATTCCCACTGCGCATTCATTACCCTCGCTGGGCATTCTCTACCTCTACCGCATCTTCAAGTTTCGTTAAGCATTCTCACCTTCGCCAGCATTCTCAATATACAGTGCTACAAGGCATCGGCATTTCTTTCTTTCCCTCCTAATTTCATTCTCTCCCTCCTAATTTCATTCTCTCCCTCCTAATTTCATTCTCTCCCTCCCCATTCCTCCACTTTTCCCCTGCTTCTCTTTCCTCGGGGGCTGCTTCCCTGTCAAATGCTTAAAAGCCTTTCTGCTGCGCTCACTATCAGAGGCCGCTCTAATTTATGAACTCTTCCCCACAAAGCCTCCCACTACCGTTTATGCTGGACAAGACTACTGGCCAACACGGCTCGAATGATACCCCGCATTCTCTTCATTCTCGACTACCCAACCCGCCCCCCTCCACCTTGAGCCTTCCCCACGAACGCGATGTCAAAAGCTCCTTCTTTAGCAAGGTCGGCGGCATGTTCCACAAATCTTTGCATCGCCTGGCCGCTGATCCGGTGCTTGTAGACTCGGCAGATAATCAGGGAGTCAAATCTCCCACTCAACCGTCTCATGATAACCTGCAGAGCGTTGATCCAAAAGCTAGGTCTCCCACTCAGCCATCTTCCAATAACTTTGACAGCGATCACTTAAAAGCCAGATCTCCCACTCAACCGTCTCACACTCAATTGGAGAGCGATCGCCCCAAAGTCAGATCTCCCTCTCAACCGTCACAGAATCAATTTGATAGTGATCACTCTAGAGTAAAGTCTCCCATACAACTTCTTGGCACACAAGATGGTGACTCACCAAAGTTTAGGTCCTCCATAAAACTTGTCGACACACAAGATGGTGACTCCTCAAGGGTCAGATCTCCCGTACAATTACTCGACACGCACCATTCCGACGGCGACTCCCCAAGGATCAGATCTCCCATACAGCTACTTCACCGCCAACCACCAGATGGTGATAACCCACTAGTAAAGTCTCCCACTTTCCCACGTTCTAGCCAACACCTGGAAAGCGATAATTCACATTTAAGATCCCCGACTCAAACACGCTTCAACCAACAACTGCAGTGTGAATTCCCAAAAGTCCGGTCCCCCACCCAAACACGCTACAGCCACCAACTAGAATGTGAATTCCCAAAAGTACGGTCCCCCACTCAAACACGCTACAGCCAACAACTGGAGTCTGAACTCCCAAAAGTACGGTCCCCCACCCAAACACGCCACAGCCAGTATTGCGACCGCCGACACCTATCCTCTCCAAAGTTCGCAAGTGACGTGCCTATATCGCTCGCACAAACCCCTGTAAAGGAAACAGACCATATCTTTTTGGAGTACGATCCCATTATGAAGCGCAAAGTGTTGAACAGCTACGAAATCCTCGAGGAAATCGGTAGAGGCGAACATGGACGCGTAAAGCTTGCAAGAGACCTCAAGACAGGCGAGTTGGTAGCCATCAAACTCGTGAACCGCGCCTCCCGCAAAGACCGCCGCCTCCGCATGCGCCGCTCGTCGTCTGCAAAGTCCACTCTCGTCAAGCAGCACAACAATAGCGAACTCAAGATGAAAATCGAAATCGCCATCATGAAAAAATGCCACCACAAGCATATCGTCAAGCTCAAGGAAGTGTTGGACGATAAACTGTCGCGCAAAATCTACTTGGTCCTAGAATACCTTGAAAAGGGCGAAATAAAGTGGAAAAAACAAGGATTGCCCGCAAAAATTAGCGGTGCCTTGAACAGCGACGGGCTGATCAGTATCCCCACCATCGGAAGCGTCTCGCGTACCCGTGACGATATCGAAGACGAGGAGGAGCTGCTACTCCTGGACGAGTACCAGCCCTATCTCAGCTTCAAGCAGGCCCGTAAGATCTTCCGGGATGTCATTTTGGGCTTGGAGTACTTGCATTTGCAGGGCATCGTCCACCGCGATATCAAGCCGGCAAACTTGCTTGTTGGCGCGGATGATGCCGTCAAGATTAGTGACTTTGGCGTATCGTTCGCGTCCTCCTTAAAGTACGACGACTTGGGCTACTCGGTCGACGATCGCGACTTGGCGAAAACGGCAGGGACACCTGCGTTCTTTGCACCAGAACTATGTCAGACCACTCATTCCGTCTCTATTGAGCCGCGCGACCTGTCGCGTAGCAGGGATTCGTGCATAAACACCAACGACTCGTACCCGACGCACACCTCCCCAAACATCAACTACAAAATCGACATTTGGGCGTTGGGCGTGACCTTGTACTGCCTACTCTTTGGAAAGGTGCCATTCAATGCCGAATCAGAATGGGAACTATTTCACGTAATTGTCAACCAGGAGTTGCAGTTTCCTGAATCCATTGCCGCCATCAACTCGTGTGCCCCCATCACTGACAAGGAGTTCGAGCTTGCCAAGGACCTTTTGCGCAGAATGCTCGACAAAAATATGGATACTAGAATAGAGATTGCCGATATCAAGGCGCATCCATTCACAATTATGGACTTGGACCTGAATTTGGCAGAATTGCACGAATTCGTTTACCTCAACTCTACTTGCGAGCAGGGCATTTTGGATTTCTCCATTGACTGGGACGAGAAGGGCGACATTGTGACGCGCGAAGAGGACGAGAACGCAGTTATTGGGGTCGGGTCGCGCATCAAGCAGAGCCTTGTGAAGGCCATCACCGCCAATGGCGCGGGCGAGGCCGAAATCAAGTCGAAATTCAGCGCTCTCCAAATGGAACAAGCCACGTCCTTTTCGCTGTCGCTGACCCAGGGTTCCAGGTCAAACACCCCGACCAACCACTCCATCATCTTGTCAGAAGGGGTGGGCGGTTCGTCTACCAACACATTAAACAAGTCAAAGCTTGCTCGCGACGGGTCCTGGGCAAGCATTGACCAGCTATCGTGCACGCAGCAGTACAACAAGTCTGCGCTCTGCCGCCAGGTAGATTCGAGTGCGAGCTCCGACTGTACCGGGTCGATTGGGCTCGAGCGGAACGGGTCCCGCGTCTCGTCTCCTACCGGGGTACGGCGGAACAGCGTGGCGCCTGCAGAGGCCCCGCAGATTGAGACCAAGCGCAACGTTGCCGGCGACGTATACTTGAGAAACCAGAGTCTTGTGGATACCTTCAAGAATCTTCAGCAAAAGGACTTGAAGCATCGCAAGTCCATGACCGGATCGCCACCGGGTTTAGACAGCAGGCAGAATTCTATTTCCAAGGCTTCCTTGTCGGCGTCAGCCACAAAGCCTAGTGTGACCACTGGAACCCGTACAGATGGCGGGCCGGTACCTGCGGTGACCCTGTCCCTCGTGAATGCAAAAGACACTACGAATCAAAGCACCATCAAGGTCGGGCCTATCAACGTCAAGAGCCGCAGGCCATCCTCAGTCATGTCGTTGCCACTTAGCGAGAGCTACGCGCTGTTGGACAGCTTCAACGACGACATTTTGCGGGTCAAGTTTGAAAAGTACACGCACGACCGGCAGCAGCAGCAGCAGCAGCTTCAGCGAGAGAAAAGCGGCCAGGCGGAGTCGCGCCAACTGCCGGCCACGTCCGAGCTGTTGCTGGATAAGGACGGCACACTACTGATTGGCAAGAAGCTTGAGCTGTTCAATCTTGAGCGGGTAATGACGGATGAGGATCATTCGAGGGCGCGCAGAGATACCGGTGCCAGCCCCGTACTGGCAGCTGGACCCACAGGCCCCACCATAGCCTCGAGAATCATTGCTCCACGGGCAGCCACGTTTCTGGGAGCCAAGTTCCCGGCAATCAGGTCAGCCTCGTGCTCGTCCTCCTCCAGCACCAATAGCGAGAGCGACGAGGAGGCCGGGAACTTGACGTTGGCATTCAACTCCAAGATTGCGCCGCCGGGCCGGCCCCGGTTCATGGACTTTGACCGGCGATCGATATCGTACGACTCGCGGTTCCCCAGCAATTCCAAGGACCAGAGCCAGCCTAAGCGCGGACCTGTCATCTACAACACGGTAAATCCCGAGCTTGAGGATTTACCGTCGTCTTTGATTCCAGGGGTGCCTCAAACCAGTGTGTCTGCAGCTCCGGCATTGAGCCTCAGTGCATCGGTCAACTCATATCTGGGGTCAATCAATACGCTCACACCTTCAGGCGTTGTATCCAGCAAGGCGGAGGGGAGTGGCGAGGCGCAGGGGAGTGCGCATAGTACGACAGCGGTGCAGCCCGTAGAAACGGCCATGCGTGGATTGACCAACCAGGCTCAAGAGCTGGCAGCGGCGCGGGACTGGACTCTGGTATCCATTGAGAGCTACGACTTTAACAACCACTACAAGAAGGATCCGGTGTACTCTGAGTTTCCGAACGCGGTCCACATGGACAACAATAAGGAGATTCTTATAAAGGAAGTGAAGAGGAAGCATGCACAGATCCGGCCGGGGTTTTATAGGTCCAAGTCCGTGACCTTGGCATTACTTGGACCGAAGGAAGGGTGGACGGAGAAGTGAATGCAGTAAGCTGCATTGGTCAGGGCTGGACACGGATACGTAGCCGCTGCTGGACACGCGTGAGTCTTGATCATTACGTATATTGGTCTAAATACAGAGAAGGGGAAGCCGTATCGGAATAAAGTGGTACGCACGTACAAATGAATAGATTATTAAATCTTGTTCAGAGCCTTGTTCAAATCCAACCGAGGCATCTCTTCTACTTTGAGAACGATCAGGCCACGCCAAGCCCGGAAAATCCCGTATCCTGATTCCCAAGCTCAAAAATAAAGTGCCCACATTTAAAGAACGCCCAAACTCCCACACTAAGAGTGGAAGAGCCTAGCCCAATAATATTCTGCATATAATATACTTCGGATCAATAACCTGCATATAACGAAAATCAGGAGAAAACCTTGTTTTTGTTTTAAACGCGCGCTATTTTTCAGGGCGATCTTATAATAGATCTTTCCCGCATAACACCACTCTTTCCCGCAAATCTTCAACAGAAAGACAACGTTCACCCGGACTCGCTGACGCGCTTACGAAGGAGATATGCTGTCCAAGTCACGCAAATCGAAGGAGAACGTTCCTCCGGATCTGACTTCGTCTCCGACCCCTGCCCCATCGAACTTTTCAAAAGATGATATCAGAAACCAGTTATCCGACATCGAAAAGAGGCTCTTCCACAATAAACCCTCCTCTTCAGCCGACAAGTCCCTCTCAAAGAGAAAATCCACTTCTTCCTCTTCGTCTAGAGGCGGCCTGAGAGGCAGTATACATTCCTTGTTTCACTCCTCGTCAAACCAGCTCGTCTCAGATGCCTCTTCCAATGAGGTCAAGTTTACCGTCGAATTGAGTGAGAGTTTACTAGCACAGTGCCGCATGCTTACAGCAGAAAATACAAAGTACAAGTCAAAGCTCAAATCCTCCTTGGACGAGTGTCTGGCTTTGAAAGAAGAGTTGACCAGCGTGAAGGCTACCAGAACTGTCCAACTTGAAAGTGACTCCGACTTGAAGGAAAAGACGTGGGAGTTGGAGTCAAACATTATAAGCTTGAATGAGCAACTCTCTACTCTCGAGCGCTACAAGGAACGATCAGAGACCATGTCGGATGGCCTCTCTCTGAAACTTGCGAGCTTGCAAATTTCCCATGACGAGATTGACGCAAAGAACAAGTCTTTGATGGAATCTATCTCGAGTCTCAAGCTCTCATACAGCACCGAGATCGACGGCTTGAACGAAAAGATCGAGGAGTTGAACGATGAAAACGACGCAATGGCCTTGGAAATTTCTCAGTTGAAAATGCATATCATGGAATCTAGTGAGCATCACGATACCGCTGTACCCCAAATTCTGGTTTCAGATGCGGGCGACAACACGGAAGATACTGGGAACTTTACCGACATTCTAGACGACGCAGAGTTGGCGCCCGTCCCCCAAGTCGACGCCAGCAACAATAAGCTTGAAATCGAAATGTTGAGGTCTAATTTGATCCACGCTAACCAGACAAATGCCCGTTTACGTTCCACCATCTTGAAGTTACGCAAGGCTGGTGCTCAAGATGTAACTATCGAACCGAATCCCAGGACACCACGTCGAACAAAAGTGTCGAGACCAGGCACAGAAACTAAACCTAGAACCCTGATCTCGCCATACAAGAAACAGTCAAAGTATACCGTCACCACCGCTCCTCACTTGAACCTGCACGATTTTAGCAATGTCGAAATTGGCGATGATCAAAGCTGGCACGACTTTTTAGGCGACGACGTGATTTTAAACACGTCAAACAACTCGGACCTGGGTGATTCAGACCAGGAATCGATCATCACACAGTCTCCTAGTGCGCATCATCAAGTTCCGGACTTGTCGTCCTCAGACTCAGACTCTGACGTTGAGCTCCCCGCCGGTAACCTTCAGTCAATCTTGGAAAAGGCAAACGGTGAATTGTCTCGCGAAGAGGTCGAGGTCTACGTGAAGAACCACAATTTGAAAATTCTCACGGGCTCAGAGTACTCCGCCTTGGTGGAGAACGACGTTTGCGCTATTTCGAACGATAAATTTGTGCGTGTGGGGAAGGCAAAGGGCTTTTTGGTCCTTAGTACCGCCGAATACGATGATTTGATCGACGAAAAGGAAATGAGACTGCGTTTGGCAGTCAAGGGCTTTGTTACCCTTCCAACTGCGACGCACAAAAATTTGGAAGCATGTGAAATAGCTCTCAATTCGCCGACATTTGAAACCTTGAAGTCCATGGCCGAAAAGCTCGCGTGCCTGGTCCTCCAAAAGTCGGAACTCGACGAACTACAATCAAAAGCAGTCAGCTACGAATCGCCATCTCCAGAGTATGTTCGTGAAAAGTGTGTTCCTCTCAATTTGCATCTACTCAATGACTCCGAGTTTGAAGAGTATACACTGACGCGGCGACAATTCCTCGCGCCAGACAAGGCGTTTGCCGCCTCTATCGCCAACAAAATCGGCTTGATGACGGTTTCGCCTACGTATTATGACTCTCTAGTAGCGTCTGCGAGCAAGGCAGAGTCCACTGATGTGGAACATCTCACCGAAAAGGCTCGATCGCTCAATCTAGTGGTAATTCCTCAACTGGAGCACGAAACGCTCGTGTCGACGGTGAACACCCCTTCTATACCGCACTTGAAAGAAAAGGTTGAGCGTGGGGGATACACCATGGTCGCAAAAGAGGAGTGGTCGCAAATCAGGCAGCGCGCCGACTCACCTGACGCGAGTCGCGTCAAGGAATTGGCACTCGTGCACAACTTGGAATGTATCGACGCAGACGAGCTTCAAAAGTTGCAGAAACCGCATCTCGATCTCGTGAAATCAAGAGCAGAGGAATTGAATCATGTGGTTTGCTCAAAGAGCTTTTTGGAAAAGTTAACCGAAAAGGCAGAAACTCCCGGAATTGCCCATGTCCGCTCGAAAGCGGCCGCGCTTGGATTCACAGTAGTCGACAAGGAAGAATTCGAAGAGTCTCAAAAGCATTTGGCGTTCCCGCCGTTGGAATACTTGACGCAAAAGGCCGAAGAAAGCAATTTTGTCCTCGTTGAGAAGGATGCTCACAGTAAGCTAGTTGCCAACTCCCAAAGTCCGACCTTGGAATTCATTAGAGAGAAAGCATCGGGCTTTGCTTGCGAAGTTATAGAGATCAACGATTTGCGCGAGTTGAGAAAGTTGGCGCATTCGCCCAATGCGGAGCAGGTCAAGGACGCCGCTCAAAAAATTGGCTATACTGCTGTACCAGAGTCTACGTACGATGAATTCTACCAGAATGCAACGGCACCGTCGCTTGATCACCTCCGAAAAGTGGCTTTGAATCAAGGCTACGAGTTGGTAACAGCACAAGAACTCGCGTCTTACAAGAAGTCCGGAGATAATCTCTCATTGGACGATCTTGCGCGTTTGGCTGCTCCTATGCATGCTTCTATAATCGATACCGATAAGCTTACCACAATTCAAGATCAGGTTGCGAATCCAACTTTGGAGTTTTTGCAAACACATGCAAAGACGCACAGCCATGTCGTGGAACTTGAAAGTCATGTTGTTGAGCTCAAAGCTATTGCGGAGCGACCAAGCTTTGATTTCTTGAGTGAGAAGGCATTCCTCCAGCAGTTGGCCGTGCTCCCCGTCTCGGAATACGAAGGTTTGAAAAAATGCGTCACCTCCCCGTCCAAAGAATTCTTGAAATCTTTCGCAGCATCCGCAGGTCTCGTTATCTATGAAAACCAAGAAGCTAGCGAGTTGGAATTTCTCTCCGATAGGGCGGCCACGCATGAGTCATCAGTAATTTCCAATTCTGAATTGGCCAAATTACGCCAGTCTTCTGATGCAGCACAAGCACTGGATGTTTCTCGTAGTACAGACTGTGCTGCCCCTGTGCAAAAAGAGCGTGAACTAAATGTCGAAGAGTTGATGCTGTTGGCAGTAGCTCAGGGGCATGTGCTATTAGAGGAGCTGCGTGCAAAAGAATTACAAGACTACCACCAGCAAGACCTTTCAGTATTGGCCGCAAAGGCTGGAAAGGTGTTAGTATCACAGGATGAGCACGAACAGTTGCTCGCAAGCGCTTCTAACCCGTCCTTAGAAACCATCACAAAGGTGGCCAAGGAGAAGGAGTTGGTACTCGTGCCCCACGCTTTGCATGAGAACTTGCAGGCGGAAGCGGCCTTGCCGTTGGAGGAGAAGGCCGCCAAGGAAATGATGTGCATTGTGAAGAGGGAAGACTTCGAGCTTTGCAAGGAGTACCGAGAGTCTCCACTCGAATTTTTGGAGTCTACTGCGGTATCGATGGGCAAAATACTAGTTGGATCGAGCGAGCTAGAAAGACTTCGCGAGCTCTCAAGCGATCCAGATGTAAAGCACATCAAGGCTATGGCCACAAAGCGGGATCATGTGGTTCTACCCTCCTCAGAGTTTGAGGCTCTCAAGGAAAAAGCCGGAATCACCCTTGAGGACAAGGCCCGTGCGGATTCGATGGTCTTGATGACAGAGGCTGATCACGCCAAGCTCCTAGAAGAGGCCACCGAGACCCTCGATGCCCGCGCCAAAAAGATGCTGTCAAGAGTGCTCAAGGACGAAGAATTCGAAGCCTTGTTCCAAAATGCCGAATATCCATCTGTCGATCGACTTGATGAGAAGGCCAAACTTCTTGGTCACGTCGTTTTGGAGCAGTCGGTGTATGACGAGCTCACCTCGCTGGTAAAGCAAACCTTAGACGAGAAAGCCGAGTTGGAGGGCAAAATCGTTGTTGATGCGACTCAGTATGATGATATGAGAAAGCAAATATCCACTCCCACGTTGTCACATTTACAAGAGAAAGCCAAAAATCTTGGCTTCGCCGTGTTACCAGACATTGAGTACCAACAGTACTTGGATTCCTCTAATAAGCTGCTCCAAGAGAGGGCCAGCGAGCAAGGGATGGTTTTGATGTCACAGGCGGAATACGATGAGAAGCTTTTCCCCGCCTTGCAGTATTTGAACGACGAAGCGATCAAACAAGGTCACGTATTGCTCAAATTGGAAGACTTTAAGCGGCTTGAGGAACTCGATAAGAAGAAGCAAAGACGAGATATAGGAACTTACGGCGAAAACGTAACGCACGAGGAATTCGTTTTTACTGACGGTGCGGCTGTTGTCGACACCGAATTGCAAAGCGCACAGGACGACGAGATTCCTGCAAGCTTAAAAGAACAAGCAGCCAAGTTGAATTTGAGGTTGATTCCAATCAATCTTTACAACTCTTTAATGTTGCACGCTGAAAAGCCTTCCATGGCGACTTTGGTTGAGATGGCAGAGCTGAGCGGATTCCGCATATCACCGAAAGCCAACTCTGATCAGAAGAATGCTTCGCAACGGAGGATTCTGAGTCAAGGAATTCCGGAACAAGCTCTGAGCGAAGAATCTGGCGATCGCAGTGCAATGGGAAATGCCCGATTTTTACTGTCAGATTCCGTTCTTCGACCAAGAGCCAGCTCAACAACCGCAAGTGATAAAGTTCTGGCTCGTCCAGGATCGACGTCAATGTACTCCAGTAGGTCTATGGAGAGCTCTGAAAGTGGTACCCAGGCCAGAATTGAGATGTCTGCCAGACTATTAGGGTTGAGTGTCTTACCACAACGCGAGCTTTTGCAGATGAAACAGGCAATTGCAGAGAAAGACTCAAAGATACTCGCGTATGAAAAGACCCTGTCAGATCTGCTCCCCGTCGAGTTTATTCACGAAAATGCTGCCAAGCACGAACTTGTGGTGGTGCAAAGAGAAGAGTACATGGCTTTGGACGAACTCCGCCGAGAAGCGTCTACGCGAGCTAAAGAAACCGCCAGTCATACTGATGGAAAAGCCTCGGCTAGTGGCGAAGCCGCTGAGAGCGGAGTCAAACTGTTGGATCTGATTTCGAACAGCGCTTTCAAGGAATTGGCATCGAAGAGAGGCTATATTCACAAGAGTGAAGCAGCTTCGATGCGCCTTGATAACCACCTTTCGAACTGCGACATGACAACTCTCAGCACCACCGACACGTACATGCTTGGTTCCCTTCGACCTTCCCGTGGCGTGGTACAATCCGACTCCATTCACTCGAATCTCACGGCGATTTCGAAGGCAGAGTCGTCCCCTAAATCTGTTGCGTCCGCGGCAAGATTCTCCATTGGTACTAACGTATCACTTACGGACGGATCAATGATTCCGGCGATCACTCAAGTTGTGATCGGTGAATACCTTTTCAAGTATTTCCGCCGCTTGGGCGCGTTCAGCGCCATCTCTGAGACGAGACATGAGCGATATTTCTGGGTTCATCCATACACATTAACCTTGTATTGGTCTGAAGATAACCCGTCCTTGTCCAATCCCGAATCTGTCAAGACACGAGCTGCGGCGATCTTATCTGTCGAGTCAGTCGAGGATAACAATCCTCTTCCCACAGGTCTTTACCACAAGAGTATCATCATTCATTCGCAGAGCCGCTCGATCAAATTCACGTGTCCCACGCGACAGCGCCACAATGTGTGGTTCAATGCCATGAGATACTTGATTGACCGAAACATCAACCAGGTAAATTTCGAAGGTGACACGACAATGAACGACCAAATGAGCGACATTGTATCTCTTGCTGCGCTGAAACGCATACCTCACTATGACACAGGCGATCGACACGCCTTCCCCAGGGCGCGAGCATCGGTGACACTATCTGCTCATCTACGCAAGGCCCCATCCATGAGCCGCATGCAGCCCCGGCCAGGCCCATTCTGAGAGCTGAACGCGTAATCAGCTACACAAATTTCTTTACCCCTTCTATAAATGCATAATATAATAATACTTCTTTCACTCTGGATCCTTATCAGTTTTAAAAGGCGCCAACGCGTCGAGTTCTATAGGTGAGGTGTCATTTCCCTCTCGATTTGAGCGCGATTTCGATAAAATTAGAAGATAAACAGCTCCCGCACCGGCTAGTGTGACCACAAAGGTGAGGTAAAAGGCGAACGAGTAGCATCGCGTCCCTAATATGCACAATGAAACAATTTCGCCACTGTCAGAGTCCGCCATTCGTTGAGTATTGGAATCGTAAATAATGCCGAATGCCGTCGTGAGTAGGAAGCTTGGGACAATAGGAGCCAAGCTAACGAGACCCCAGTTTGACGAAAAGTTCTTCATGCCAAAGGTCTCCCCCACAATGACGGGCATAGCACCAAAAGTCAAGCCATAAGACAAGCCAGTCAAGATGGAATTCATGTACAAGTGTTCTGGGATGCTAACCTTCAAACCCAAAAGCTGAGCGACGATCATTGCGAAACAAGGCAAGAAGAGCAACAGCGCTCTTGATTTACGGAATGATTTGACCAAGATATCACTCAAGACCCCCGCGAATACGCGACCCAAAGAATTCGCAATTGATATTGTGCCTACCTGCAATTGCTGACTGGCTTGTATTTGGTTTTCTAGCGTATAGAGCGTGGCGACCAACGATTTGGCAGAGTTTGTCAGAAGAAACACTAGATGCGTGTATAGAGCTTTGGAAATGTAGCCCACTGAGTAAATGTACATTTGTCCAGTTGCTGCCAAACTGCCGGTGATGAAGAAAATTGTCCAAAAGACTTTGGACGACAAGAGCTGCTTGCCACTTAGCTCAGCCACCAAGGGATCTTGGATTTCATCATAGCCTGAACCTTTGCTTGCGGGAAGCCTTTTGGGCTTTGCAGTAGCGGAATGCATATATGTGTGGCTGTAATCACTACTGGACGAGGGCTGTGATGGTACTGGCGTCGGATGGTGCAGAACCGAGCCTTGTCGAAGGTCGCATGCAATGATACTTGGCGCGCATAATAGAAAGATGCAAAAGGAGACGATCGAGATAAAGCCCAATACACCTGAGGTATCACCTGGATAAAATATCGATGTGGCGGTGGAGAAGAACATGGCACTGAGACCAAAAGTCGCAAGCGGCAAGGAAGTAGCCAATCCCTTAATCTTGGGGAAAGTGACCGCGCAGCATTTGACGCTGGGAAAAGAAGTAAAGGTCGAGCCGGCGCCAATTACATAGAGTAAAGACGCCGAGACGAAGACGCTGCTATAGAAGGAGTCGTACTGGTGCTTCAACCCCCAGTAGCCCAATGATACCGAGAGGCCTCCACATATGAAGGGGAGAGAGTAGCCGGTCCGATCCACGACCCAGCCAGCCACGGGGCCCGCCGAGGCCATGCCTAGTGTGCCGGTCAACGCTATTCTAGAAGCATCTGAGACGGTGTATTCCAAATGCCTCGCGAGTTGTGGACTGAAGGAGGAGTACAAGTAAAGAGTTCCGCAGATCAAACCCAGAAAAGTGCAAGACAAGAGTAGGGCCGTTTTCTGGAGAGTACTCATGCAACGAATAAGATCGCGAGAAGCGGTAAGTAGAATTGAAGCGAATGGGAAAAGAGTGTGAGTCGAGTTACAGTACAAGGATGCTCATTCACGCCTCAAAATATCTCAATTGGACCTCAAAAAAAGGATATTGATCAATTGAGAATTGAACAGCACAACAATAGGGGCGCATACAACACTTGGCACTGCACAATAGTAATTTTACACACACCACGATTTGATAGCGGCATCAGCTGATGAACACCTCAGCGGTAGACTCCTTGGTAGACGCGAATATCTTCTTCATCGATGCCCGCGTCTGTCTAGAGTCAAGTTAGTATAGAGAACGATGGGATTATTACTTGGCGAGAGAGAGGTCACGTACCGCACATTGGGGAAAGTTACCGCCGTTATCATCGATAAAGGCAACAAGGTGATCAAACTGATGATATGTTAGTGAGTCAAGTTATGAGCAAGTAGACAAGATGGAACATACCGCGCGTTTCCGTTTTTTCATTATCCCCATGAGGTTGCTGTAGTACTGCGGCGAAACAGCAGAGTCGGGCTCTTGTGATTCGGGCTCGGGTTTCTGTGGAACCAATCTCAATTCCTCATCAAGCGAGGAGATATCCCGGCGTAGTGCTGATTCAAGAATCGAAAGATCGCTGATCAGCGGGGTTGCTTTCAAAAACTTGATGTCTTGGTTTAGTTAGTTGGGGAGAAGCCGAGGGGCCATGAGATGCACACAACGTACGCTTTTCCAAGTTTCTGGTTTCTGACTCTGCCTCAATGACTCGCTCATCAAGCAAATCCAAGGCGGCACACGTTGACGCACAGCTTTCGAATGCCGGATCCAAGCCGTCGATGTCCAGAAGCGGTTTTTCCTTGTACACGTAGTACGCCGACTTTCCGAAGGTCTTCTTCAAGACATCACCGCGGGCGGCCAATTCGTCCAAGGCCTTTATCGTGGCCGCCTTGTTGATGGCGTTGTGCAAATTCTGGACCAAATCCGCGATGCCATAAGGACGGTACTGCGACCGCAAGTAGTCGCAAAGCGTCTCCACGGCATCCAACTTATCGGCTACTACGGGTTCTCTACTCATGGACGATTTGTTGTGAAGAAGCAGCGAATGCTGCAAAAAAAAGGCTGCCCCACAAAATGCAAGCGAACGTCAAATTTCAGACCCCGACGCTTATCGCCGCTGATGTCGAGAATCGACCACATGGACCGTTTGGCCCAGGAATACTTGGTCCACCATTGCTACAATGCTGCTGCGATTTCCTTGTCGAAAGAAATGTGTCCTTCTTCGGCGGCACCAGATAGCTTGCCCGGCTCTACTATCCACACCCGTCAACTAATCAAACACTTCATATTGAACGGCAATGTAGACGAAGCCATTTATTGTATTAAGCGCTCATTTCCTTCGGTTTTGGACACCAATAATCTGCTCTGCTCCAAGCTTTTGCGTCTCAGTTTAATCGAGAAGATTCGTCGCCACAAGACCAGACCCGTTTCGGAGGTTACTGAGGAAACTGAGCGAGACTTTTTGAATAGTACTCTCGCGTTTGTCCACGAGAATATACTATCCACGGTAGTGTCTTCCCGCGTTCTATTTGAAGAGCTCGAGTTGACCATGAGTCTTTTATGCTTCAAATTCGATCCTCTGGTGGATGATCTTTCAAAACAACCGGATTTTCCCGACGAGTTGAAACACCTTTTTAGCACATCTCTTCGTACCCAGTGCTACGTCACCGTCAATGCGGCTATACTACACCACATACGATGCTGTGCAAAGGCAAGCGGAACAGATAGCGATTTCAACTTTACAAACTCCTTCGGCGTGGGAAGTACTTTTGACGGCCAGACCAACGAATACTACGGGCCCAGCTATGGCGTCGGCCTACAGTCGTTCAATTCTCCGCCTACGCCCGTAATGGATCGCCACCCCGCGCAGCAAAACGACTCGCTTCAGTACAGAGTAAAGTTATCAAACCATTGCATCAATACCACGGGACTCGACCGTATCAAGCAACCTCTGGAGCCCACGCAGCATCATATATCTGAACGCACAGACGAATCAGACAGTACAGAAATGCGGGAGTCCACATTGGAGCGGATCATCCGCATACAACAGATCACTGACCGGCTTCGCGCGGAAGAGCCAGCCAATTCTGATCTAGACTAGTACCACACAGTGAATTAGGTGTCCCGTTTCGATGCCGCACTTTACCAAATATTGTTCATCTTGTTGCGCCTTGATTTCTATGTTCTTTCGAGTGAATATCAAAACTGAATCGGCCGCAAGTGCGTTCGGTTCGGGTATTAGGGATGCATGCATGTCGGAATCACGAACCATGCTCAATACTTTTCCTCTCAAGTGCGAGACCGTAGATCCCAAATCAGGGTTGTTATTATCTTCGAAATCGTCCGGGCCGAATTCCAAGTGGTATCGAACCGGTTGTGATAGTTTGAGTACTGACTTTTCTGCGTTCTGTGTAGACCTGGCTGTTCTGGTGTAGTAGGTAGCAACTTTGGCACGGTCGCTCTGCAGCGCCAAGTTGACATCAATGTAAACGTGCGCACAGTGCACCGGCACCTCTTTGAAAATGTCTTTGGCGTGGTACTCCCACCACTGATAGCGAATACCGGTAGAGTATACGATTTCATAGCTCAAGAGCGCAACAAAGGAGAGAAAGAGTATTTCTGTAATGACCCGTCCTTCAAACGAGTTTATCATCATGGAACCATACGTTGTGGATGATAGGAATCGTGTTAGGACATCGTCAACGTAATAAATGGGCTTCAACATTAACAGAGCCATCGCGCTGACAAGGGCTGGTACTTGAGTTCCCCCCCTGCTTTGGTAGTTTAGGCACAGGAAAGATGATCAAGCTGAAGATAAAAGCTAGTCTTTGTCCAGCAGTAGCCAATGGCGTCGTATCGACCAAGGTGTACCCTCGTATAGGTCTAACGCGAACCGTCAACCGTCGGACCGCCCCGGAGCGCCAGCCGGATGTCTTTTGTGCAGGCAGCTTACGGGCCAGATCCCGACTGCCCGCACCTGTAAGTGCCATCTTTAAATTATTCTGCACTCTGAAATGCTTTTAGGTTTCTACAGTATGTCGTATACGCAGCTACTTACTCTCTTGTGGCACAACCCAATCGATATCTTGTGATCCTAAAAGACCGTCAGAGCCAGTGATTAGAGGTCGGCTTCATCGTCCTCATCAACCTCATCAACCTCATCAACCTCAGCATCCTCATCAAGGAGGGTCTTTCTGGAAGCAAGAACCTCAGGAACATCGACCAGTTCAGGAGTCTTGAGAATATCAATCTGCGCAGGAGCCTCGGAAGTATCAACACGCTCAGGAGTTTCGGGTGTAACAACAAGCTCAGGAGTTTCGGGTGTAGCAACAAGCTCAGGAGTTTCGGGAGTAAGAACGTCAGGGGCTTTGACATTATCAACCAGTTCAGGAGTCTTGAGAATATCAATCTGCGCAGGAGGTTCGGAAGTATCAACAAGCTCAGGAGTTTTGGGTGTAGCAACAAGCTCAGGTGTTTTGGGAGTAAGAACCTCAGGGGTTTTGACAACATCGACCAGTTCAGGAGTCTTGAGAATATCAATCGGCGCAAGAGGTTCGGAAGTATCGACAAGCTCAGGGGTTTCGGGAGTAAGAATCCCAGGGGCTTTGACAACATCGACCTGCTCAGGAGTCTTGAGAATATCAATCGGCGCAAGAGGTTCGGAAGTATCGACCAGCTCAGGGGTTTCGGGAGTAAGAACCTCAGGGGCTTTGACAACATCGACCAGTTCAGAAGTCTTGAGAATATCAATCTGCGCAGGGGCCTCGGAAGTATCAACAAGCTCAGGAGCTTCCGGTGTAACAAAAAGCTCAGAAGTTTCGGAATTATCAACAAGCTCAGAAGTCTTGAGAATATCAATCTGCGCAGGGGCCTCGGAAGTATCAGCACCACCGGTTGGCTTTGAAACAGCGAGCTTGGGAGTGGTAGAGTCACTGGCAGACGCAGGAACAGAATCAACAGAAGATTTAGGATTATCGCTAGCACTGGAAGCATGTTCGTTAGCACTGGAAGTATGTTCGTTAGCACTGGAAGCATGTTCGTTAGCACTGGAAGCATGTTCGTTAGCACTGGAAGCATGTTCGTTAGCACTGGAAGCATGTTCGTTAGCATGAGAGCTATCATCATGGTCAGCATGATCGGCTCCAGAATTCTCAGAATTGGATTTTGGTGACAATGTCGGCTCAACAACCCCAGTGCCCTCTTGCGTGTCGGAGCCAGATTTATGGCTCATCTCGGACGCCTCTTTTGTCTTGTGCGTCTTTATACTGTCTCCCTCGCCTGTATGCGAATCCGTCGCGACAGTTTTGTCAGCTTTAGAAGAGTCCGGGGCGTTGAATATAATACTCACGGCGATAGAAATTCCTTTGCGAGTACAGTCGCTGTTGGGCTGATTCTTGACATTATCAAACAACTTGGCCTTGCAATCATCTCCACACTTGTTAGCCTTCAACGTGTCCTGGCATTCTTTGTCGCACTTCTTGTTAATAAAGGTAACCTTCTCCATCGGGGTGATATAGTGCTCGGCTTCTTCGCGGGCCATCTCAATTTCCTCGGGGGTGGACCGGGGTAAACGGGGAGGACTTGCCCCGTCAAAATTGTCAACATCATAGAGCGAGATTGGTTTGAGTGCGCCGGGGCTCAAGTCGTTGCCGCTGCTACCGAGCATGTCGCGATGCTCCTCACTAAAGGCGCGGGCAGCGTCCAAGGTTTTGAAGCACCGATACTTTTTGCCATCAACCAAGTGCGTAGTTCCTTTGTCTGTGAATTCGCCGACAGAATCCTCGACGGAATCGGCATGGGAGTGCTCTGATGCAAGAACACTTTGGCACATGGCCAGGCACAAAAAAAGAATGTCTTGAAGCTTCATTTTTAACGAGAGTGATAGGTTTCACACGCGGTGTTGGGTGGCTTGATTGCCCCAGTGGCGATCAGACTCTTTAAATAGAATAATCTCAGTAGGGAGAAGCATTGCACTAAAAGTTTAAAAATTACGCTTCTCAAACATTACTGGCTATGCGTCCCCAAATGTCAACAAACATAAAAAAGCAATTAGATCCAGTCAATGATGCGTATCCAGGCGCGTCGGAAATTAGAGTTTGCAAGAAGGTTCAGATTATTGGAGAAAATCTTGGCCAATTTTCCAGATTGCTCTCGAAAGCTTATCTTTTCAAGTCGGATCTTGGCACAGCGAGGGTATTTCCTGAAGCCCTGACGACGAATTGATTAGGCTCATGCAAGAGAGGAAAGCGTTTATATAAGGTGCGGTGTGAGACTGTGAGACAGCATGATGCTGCAGTCTCGTGTCACCTTGACGTCGCTAAGAAACTACCTTATTAGCTCCGTCCTAATAACATCTGAAAGAGATCTGCGAATTCAAGTGGTGTTATCCCTGGCAAAAAACCTGGCCGATTCACCCGTAAACAGGTTCCATCGCCAACAAGCGGCCAAATAATACGGCGTTTTATTTGATCCAGCAGTCTCCCTGCTACGCAGGGTGTGGTAAACCCTCAAACCCAAGACCCAAGTTCTGCAATACTGCAAAACTAAGCTATTTACCACATATTAGTCGCTCGCCTCGAGCAAATAACAGCCGAGAAATATAACCCGAAAATGTCATCGCCAATCGCTGTCTGAAGCTGTGTTTCTTATCTGCCACATACGTGTCGCACAATTTGGAATTCAATTGGTTCACGACGCGAATTATTAGAGGAATCGGGTCGTGAACCCCTCCGAATTTGGTTCTGTGACATTTTTGAGAAGTTCATATTCTGTTACAGTACGTCATCTGATCCACGGCACCGATACAGTGAAGTTCTGTTATGGTGTTCTCTGTTGTAGTGTTCTCCGTTATAGTGTTAAACACCAAAGAACACTAGGAAAAATGGCCCCCTTTCTCAAAAAATTTGGAACATTTGTAGAAATTTGTAAGGCAGTAGTGTTTTTCAGTACTGGACTGTGCAATAATTAAAACACTATAACGTAACTTTGACTGCAAAGATCTCGAATTCGTGCATTACATTGATGCCCGAGTCAAGTGGAGCTTTTTCGGTGTTACATTAAATCGCGTTGCAGTATTTGACATCGCGAGTTACACAGAGTGAGATGAAGGTATTCGGAAACTTTGTAAACCCGGATTTTTGGCTTCCACTGTCCCCAGTGTAAGCCTAGTTTTTCCTCACGTATTCCCTGCAACCGCATTTTCACTGCTTGCACTAACTTGAATTCTTCTTGTTCCCACTAGGCATAGGCACGAAGTGTTCTTGTCAGTTATCGATATGGACATGCCCTTGTAGAAATCCAGGAAGTAAGGATTACGGTGGGACAAGGAAAATCCCCCTCCCACACTCGCTGTACGCAGCGCATTCGATGTAAAATATAGCCCATATTTGACTTCACCACAAGATAGTGGGTATGAGGTTTCGAATAGAGAAAACAAAAACGAAATCATCAAAGCCAAGCTCAAAGACTAAAAGGATCAAGCCAACATTGTGATATGTAATGTAGTTCTCAAGTTCAGCCCGGAAACCTTTTGTTTACGTACACTGCCTTACAAAGTCCACATGCAGCTACTACAGGCGACTGCCTCATCAAAATACAGGTAGAAACGACACGAGGCTGGGTCAATGGGAAAATCAGATTGGCCGCAACTCTTTCTTCTTTCAGCGTATCCCAAAGCAGCGGAAGCCGAACTCAGCCGCGAGTCACCGCCTTGCACATGATCTTATGAATTGCTTTGCATGCTATCTTCCTGTCAATAACGCTGAATTCATTTCAAGGTTTGGTTTATCATCCCTAATAGCTACTACTGAATTCTGCGGCGTATTACCGCAAAAGTGTAGAGCCATGTCTCATGGCGCCGAAGAAATCCCCCCACAAAAGTTGAGGACCGTGTCAGATATTGCCACATACGGAGAGTACATACTCTACCACAGAGTGACGAACTTTCTCATAGTGGCCTTTCTCTCATCACCTCGTATTGGCTTTGGCTTGGTCCGTACATTCTATCGTACATGAGTGAGTTTTGTCGAACAATTTTTCGCCCCAAGTCTCCCCTGACCTTTTCAATAGTGATGTTTGATTGGGCATCTGAACCATGGAAGGTATGCGCTATTCTTCTACTTATTCCAATACTTGCATACTTTGTCATTCCTTTCTGGCGTAACAAGGGCACTTACAGGAATCAAAAAACGATCTCACTATTTGTGTTGGGTGACTTGGGTCACTCTCCTCGCACCTGCTACCATGCTCGGTCTTTCGCTAAACTCGAGTACTTTGTGAATCTTTGTGGCTACATTGAGACTTCGCCACCTGCCGACATCTTGGATAACCCAAACATTGAATTGCATGCTATTCAGGCAATAAAGAACACCACTCAGCTCCCCTACCTTCTTTTTGCCCTAAAAAAAGTCTCGTTGCAAGTCATGCAGCTTGTCAAGCTACTACACCAGTTCCGTGGCTGTGAGTACGTTATGATCCAAAATCCTCCGTCAGTTCCGATTCTTGTATTGATCATTATCTACTCCAATTTGTTGAGCAGAGGCACAAAGATTATTGTGGACTGGCACAATTTGAACTACTCCATTCTAAATCTACGTTACAATAACCTCAAGCATCCTGTGGTGCAACTTGTTCGACAATATGAAAGGATTTTTGGCTACTTTGCTCATATCAATATCACAGTCACCCGTATGATGGCAGACTTTCTAACCACTGAATTTGGTTTCGATAACCTGTCCATGATTGTGTTGCATGACCGACCCGCGAGTCAGTTTCAGCCTACGATTGATCCCAAAAAGCGTCTCGCTATCCTTGAGTCTCACGAAATTTTCCAAGAGGTGAAGGAATTGCCCCACTACAAAGTTCTTATGAGCTCAACTTCGTTCACGCCTGATGAAGATTTCAATATTCTCTTGGACGCTTTGTCTTTGTACGATCAGAGGAACGACGTGAATTTGCCACCCATACTTTTGGTCGTCACAGGAAAAGGACCTTTGAAGAATCAGTTCCTACAAAAAGTGCACAGCCTCGCATTCTCATCAAAAGTTATTGTGAAAACGGCGTGGCTATCCTCTCAAGATTATCCAAAAATCCTCTCAGTTGCAGACCTTGGGGTATCTCTTCACTCTTCCTCGTCTGGAATTGACTTGCCTATGAAAATCGTCGACTTTTTTGGCACGGGGGTTCCTGTCATCTCCCTCAAATTTCCCGCCATTTGTGAGCTTGTTAAGCATAATGAAAATGGCATGATTGTGGAGCAGAATGACTCTGTTGCTCTTTTAAATTGCATCGTTCAAGCTTTTACGGATGAGAAATTATGGGACAAGATTCATACGGGTGCATATGC
This sequence comes from Debaryomycetaceae sp. yHKB357, assembly GCA_030580355.1. Lineage (NCBI taxonomy): Eukaryota > Fungi > Ascomycota > Pichiomycetes > Serinales > Debaryomycetaceae > Debaryomycetaceae sp. yHKB357. Next base: position 30,608 of record JAKTSS010000024.1, on the reverse strand, counting down.
AGAGAGTCTAGTTCGGTGGGATGCGACTTGGGACGCGAAAATGCGGGACACTTTTTTGTGATTTAAGTTTGATTCTCATTTCAAAGTGATTTTTGGATGCCTCTGTTTATAATACAGGCTTGATAGATCAATAAAGATGCTATTTCGAAGCCAGAAAGCTTCTTGAAATCCTCAACAAGCTTCAAAAAATAAGCACAAATGTCTCAAAATCAGTGGAAAGATACGGTTGACTGCAAATGTTTCTCGGAATAGCTCGAAATTCGAGGAATAATTTGCGTCTTGACGACTCGATCCCAGTCCTCGACCCCCAAACGTACTATTGGGTCGCTTTCTTTGCCCTGCGTGACTGCGAAGTACCTTACAGTTGCACAGATGTACCTCACGAGAGTGATAGAACGAGCTGCGAAGCCATCCCGCAACAAGCCAGTCAAATATCCAATGACATGCTCCACGTCATCGGCATGAGGCCCTCCTTGCAGAATAGAAGACTCGATCCATCCATCAATATTTTTCTTTATTTCATTCAAGGATACTTTCATTCGCAAGAAAGGCGGAGCCCCGCTCAACTTGGGTTGCTTTCTGATCCAGTCTGTAGTAACAATAGCTATACTAGGCCGTTTCCCATCCGAGCGCTCTTTTATTTCCTCCTTCAATGGCTTGTGCGAAATGCTTTTCGCAAACTTGTAGTGCTTGCGCTCATTCAAGACTTCTTGGCGGATGAAGCTAGGAAGTTCATTCAACACCAGAGAGTCGAGACTTTGAGAATCGTGGTAGACTGGCAGGGAATTTGTCTTGCGCGCCTTGACGGGTGACCCTGCTGCCGATCTGGCGAGGGCGCGCTTCTTGGGGGATCGCGACGGCAGCTCCACTACCCGCACATACTTTGGTGCTGCACCCAACTGCGAAGGTATAAGCTGTTGCCGGAAAACCTTGCTGCCGTTATTTTTGTTTGGCGATAGCCTCACTGGAAGTAGACCACGAATCCTGAGCTCCTGTTCAATCTCACGGCGTAGTTCGGGAGGTAACGACTTGAACACTTCCCAGTCTACGCCCTCAATATCCGGATATTCGACAGGTTCCGCAGGGGATGGCTTTGCAAACTCTGCCAACTCTTTGACGATCTGAGTCGGAAGTTTGACTTGTTTCAGTGGTGACTTGATATTTTTACTGTGAGCACTTTGTGGCACAGTCACAGGCCTGCGAGGCTTTCCATTGGCTTCAGAGAATGGTAGGCGCAGTTGTTTGCCTTGCTTGACCTTGTCCACGTCTTGGAGCTTTGAAAGAGTTACCGCTATGCCGCGCAACTCTTTAACGGGTATGTTTAGCATGCGATATAAAGCCTTGATCTCCGATCCTAGGACGCCCCAGTCGTTAGTGGCGACTCCTAGTCGCGAAGTTTTGCTGAAAAAGTTAACAATGCCCAAACCCATGTGCTTTTCTGAAATCACGGGAGCGCCTTTGGCTCTGCGCGCGAGTCTTAGTGTTATAGCAGAACCACAAATACCTAGTTGAACTAATCGGGAGTAAAGTTCTTTCGCCAACCTCTGCAAAAAGTCTTCAAGCTGCGGTACGGAGTCGAAACGAATCCCATAGTTCACGTCCACTGACACCGACTTGCGTCCAAATACCGCATCAGGGTCTTTCAAGTTGAGTCCCACTGGGGTATCGTCGATCCCACGAGCATACTCCCAAAGTTTCACTCCCGTCTTTTCTCCGAATGTGGAGATTAGTCTGCCCTTTTGCATTCTAGCGATATCTCCCACCACCGCGTTAGGAATGCCTGTCAATGCTGCAATCTTTTCACAGACATGCTTGCCCACACCGGGCAAATCTCTCACGGGAATCTGTTCAAGAAATGCTTGATAGTCTTCGGAAAGCACAAAATAACCATCTGGCTTTGCCCTTTTCAAGGCCAACTTGGCGAGCAATATATTTTTGGAAGCGCCAATGCTCACGGTGCAGTTGGTAATGCGGTAGACATCGCGACGAACCATTCGACAAAAATCGGCAATTTGCAGTTGCAGGCCTAGAGAATCTGAAGAAAAATGCGAGGTAGCGTCTATGAGAACTTCATCAATCAGGACAGGTAAAATAGAGTCAAAAGTAGTGTATGACTCCAAGTAATGATATAGGTTTGAAGATATCTTTTCGTAAGCGTCGAATTCGTAGTCAAGCAATACAAGGTTTGGACAAAGCGTCTTCGCAGTTCCGACCCACATTCCGTTGCGCACGCCCAGTTTGCGGGCGACATAGTTGCAGCTTGCAACATCTGACAGCTTTGTTCCGTGGGCCACGGCAATAGGGTCACGGTTAATATCGTATTGCGGATGCTGTAGGCACGAAGCCGCGGCAAAGAAGCAGTCAAAATCAATGTGGAGCACTACGCGGTCCGTCAGATCCGCAGTCAGGTCGGTGGCCTGACGGGTTTTGTGCTCGCGGACAAGCTTGCGAAGAAATTTGAGGCGTAAGTCGGCTTTCCAGGTACTAAGGTGGTGGAGTCGCGAGTGTGCGAAAAAGTATTGAAGAAAGTCTGGGTGAGTTGCGTCCATGATGCGCTCCTTATCGTTGGGAGCAGGGAAAACAGGGATTGAATTCATGTCTTGTAGGTGTTGCGACGTACTCTCGCTTTCGCGAGACAAGACGGCCAAGTCATCAAACGGTTCGGGTTGAGTGAGGGGTGCTATATCGAGTTCTTGGTGAGCTATTGGAGTTGTGTTTGGGTTGGGAGAATGGGTGTCTAGGCTGGGAGAGCGAGTGGTGAGGTCGGGGCGGTGCGTACTTGGACCAAGAAGGCACGTATCTGGGTCAGGAGAGGGAACATTTTTATCCAAGGTGGGAGATTTTTGGCCTTGAGAATCACCATCCAATGCAGGGAGACGGGGAACACGTAGCTGATACAGAGCGGACGGGCCGTTTGCCCCGGAGGTATCAAGAAACGGATGTTTGTCTGGTCGAGTCTGAGACTGGGATACTGAGTCGCTTTCCAACATTGACCTGAAGGAGTACTCTTCTGGAAGCGGCAGTTGATGCGGGATCAAAGCCTCATTATTCTGTGTCGTTGTGGTATTCTGGTCGCAAGAGAGCGCACTGTTATCACCACTCAATCCGCGCGTTTCAATATCACCCAAGGATACAAGATCATCTTCTCGTTGAACATTCTTTTGCGCGATATCTTCATGCACATTATTGTGTCCCTGTAAAAGATCGTTAGCCTTGGTCTTGGGATCTTTTCGATCATCGAAACCGCCAAATTGCAATCTAGTTTGACCGTACTCTACCTCGTTTATCAAACGATACTCTTTCCAGTCCTGCAACACGCCCTGCGCCACACTATCGACGATCCACTGGGCCTTGACGACCTTATAGTTGCGGAATTCCTTCATTTTCTTTGGGGTCAAGCGGTCACAAACGATATGGGTCGCCGCACTCTTTTTCGACAAGTATGCCATGAACACGCCGCCATGGAGGATGACTAGACGATGGATTTCGTTGATGGACGGGACGGTGTGGCCATTGACGTGGACGCTGCACCCCTTAAAGACCGGTGCGGGAGCCGGATCCTGGGAGTGCCGCCGCTGAGCGTCCCACGCCACATACGCCTCATCTGCGAGATGCTGTTTGCGCTGTTTATTCGCAAAGTAAGTTTGGTAATCGCCAAACTCGTGGAGACTGCCGTCGAAGGAAGACGAGTCCAGGTCATCGGTTCCTGTTGCGAGGGGAGCGTCGGCGACATTAGCTGAAGGTGCAGCGGACTTGTCCGCGTTTGTCTGAATTATTGGAGAGGAAGCCGGGATGGGGTTGGAGCCGACGTGTGTGTTTGTCTGACTTATGGGAGAGGAAGCCGGGATCAGGTTGGAGCCGACGTGTGTGTTTGTCTGACTTATTGGAGAGGAAGCCGGGATGGGGTTGGAGCCGACGTGTGTGTTTGTCTGAGTTATTGGAGAGGAAGCCGGGATCAGGTTGGAGCCGACGTGTGGGTTTGTCTGAATTACTGGAGAGGAAGCCGGGATCAGGTTGGAGCCGACGTGTGTGTTTGTCTGAACAATTGGAGAGGAAGCCGGGATGGGGTTGGAGCCGATGTGTGGGTTGGAGCCGATGTGTGGGTTTGATTGGTGATATACCGGGGTAGATTCTCGGAAAGAGGATAGGAAATTGGGGGAGCTCGGTTCATCATTTGGAAGCGGGGCAGCGTGAGTATCAGCATTTGCTGGCTGGGCGGTCTTGAAGTCATCGCGCGATTCCAGATCAATGTCACGATAGTGGCTCAAAGCCAAACGCTTATTTTGTGGATTTGCAGCCGGCTGTGACATGGGAACGTCTGAATCGGAAATGTCCGAAGGCCAGGACAGAAAGTCTGGCAAGAGATGGTTTTGATTGTTGGGTAGCACGGTCAGGCCAACGTGGTGTAGAGTGCTCTGCAAGTTCTGTTGCAGACCGCTGAAACTACGCAAATGAGAGACCAATTGGTCATTGTCGAGGGAATGTAGGAAGGACGCATACTGACTGGGCTGATCCTCCTGAGAATCGGGTTGGAGCGTATGGGGAAGGTGCGATTGGCGAACATTTGGGAGGTTGCCTTTAAGATTGTCAGGGGGATTATTGGACAGATGAAGATCACCAGCAGGAGGAAAATCACCAGCACAAGGGAGATCATCTCGAGAACCATCTGCATGACCATCTCCATCGCCATCTTGCGAGTGGTCTTGAAGATCGTCACGCAGACCAGCAACATCTGCTTGGGGCCCACGTTGAACACCAGGCTCCTTCCGAGAGCTCATAATCCATACTGCCGTACCGAGAGAGCCGCTTTGTGGCTGCAACCGTGGAAACACCTAGACCCAGGACGTGCCCCTACCAAATAAGCAAGCGAGAATCGGGTCCTGCATATTGCTCAAGGAAACATACGCCACGAACACAGGCGAATTACAAGTCTGTATTGAGCGTTTCTATATATACACACACGCACACACATACACACACGATACTTATGGTACGTCGCAGCAGAGCGCAGTCTGGCTGTTCACACTAACGAGCAGGCTGAAAAATTATCAGAACAGCAAATCGCAGAGTTCAAGGAGGCCTTCTCCTTGTTTGATAAGGATTGCGATGGAAAGATCACCACGAAGGAGTTGGGCACGGTGATGCGGTCCTTGGGCCAGAACCCGTCGGAACTGGAGTTGACCGATATGATCAACGAGGTCGACGGCAATAGCGACGGTCTGATTGATTTCCCAGAGTTTTTGACGATGATGGCCCGCAAAATGAAGGACACCGACTCGGAGGCCGAGATCGCTGAGGCCTTCAAGGTGTTTGACCGCAATGGCGACGGCAAGATCAGCGCCGCGGAGTTGAGACACGTCTTGACCTCTATTGGCGAAAAGTTATCGGACGCGGACGTTGACCAGATGATCAGAGAGGCAGACACCAATAACGACGGCGAGATCGATATCCAAGAGTTTACCCTGTTGTTAGCGGCCAAGTGATTTTTTGCAGAGCATCCATATATCTTTAGCACCAGTATTTATAAAAAAACATTTGGATTCACGGTATGCTGCAAGCCTTGTAATTTTTCATGCCACTGTAGATTATTTCATGCCATTTTAGATTGTTCTATTTAGAGTCCCTCGGTATAATATGGCACGGCAATCGCATGTGCGGAGAGACGCGGAGAGCGGCACGGACGCCAAGGCGCTTGCGCGCAAGCTCCGGTTCAGTACCGAGAGCGGGAACGAAGGCGCCAACGGGCCCGAGTATGGGCTCGTGAGCAAAGGCGGCGAGACCCGTCTCCAGACCAGTGCTATCGAGCGCGACCAGTACTTTGACCATATAATCCGCTGTTTCATTGATTACTGCAACAACGAGGAGCTGGTGCCTGCACTACGCGAGTTTGCGAAACAGTCGCTTCTCAAGTCGCAGGAGGGAAAGGATGTGATTGGGTTGTCAAGTGCAAAAGGATGTGGTGTGAGTGAGGGTGATGTGAGTGAGGGTGGTGTGAGTGAGGGTGATATGAAGAAGAGTGACGAGAGGAAGGGTGATATGAAGAAGAGTGATGTGAGTGAGGGTGATGCGTGGAATGGTGATGAGAGGAAGGGTGATGTGAGGGAGGGTGATATGAAGAAGGGTGATATGGAGAAGGGTGATATGAAGAAGAGTGATGCGAGGGAGGGTGACATGAAGAAGGGTGATGCGAAGAAGGATCATTCTACAAGTGAGACTGATGATACGAATCCCACCACCTCCAAAACCGTACAGCCTATAGAATCGATTCTCCTCTCTCTACGCAAGCTCCGGGAAGCGCTATTGAGCAATGAGCCGGACACGTTTTGCAAAAAGGTGTTTTTGCTCCTGGTGCGGATCGCGGCCAACATCGGACACTACCAGACGTACGTGCCGAGCATCCTCTTCCTTCTACGGCCCAAGATGCCGCTCGACACGTGCGAGCGGGACGAGATTGCCAGCCTCCTTGCCCTCCACATGAGCCACTTCAACCACAACAATGCGGCAGCGGTAAAGGTTTATTTGCAGCACATTGGCCACGAGCCGAACCCGCGGTTGCGCAGGACGTGGCGAATACTACAGAGCTGGATCCACCATGACTACTATACGTGGACCAGTCTATACAACAGCGAGACCGACAGTAGCCGGCACCGCATAATGCAGTTTGGGGCACAGAGGATGATGGGCCACATGGCGCGATGCATTACAAAGTCGTACTACACGTATCTGTTGGTTGACGCCAAGCAGTTGATGGTGCCGGGATATGCGTCGATCGCCCAGGTCATGGCGGAGTGTCTGGAGGCTGCAGGATGGAGGGTGGAGGGCGATAAGATTGTAGTGCGTGAACGCGGCAAGAGTTGATAAGTGTAGGACAGGATTGGACAGTCCTCAAGCATCAAGCAGAGGATACAAGTTGGGGAGGTGCAGATCCAAGAAGCTGACCTGAGATGCTAGTGTAGCGACCATCTTGGGTAAAGTGATATGTTGCGAAAAACTAAAATTCGGTTCTTTCCCATATACAATGAACATGCCCCGGGGTGATCTCCCACACGTCATACGTATCGACGACGTATCCTCCGGCAAGATAGACCCCAGCCTCATATACGAAGAACTCGATCGTCTCAAGCGCGAAATCAACTTGTTGCGTAACGATATGGCCTCGTTCGTGAAGGCGTTTGCCACGGTCCCGCCCGACATGACGACCGACGAGTACCACCGCAACATTGCGTCGAAACTACTGACGCTACAGCAGGACATCCGCACGTACTGCCTGCAGTATAACAAGCTACTACCTATCATAAACCTCTCGCAGATCAAGCTCGGGCACGAGGTGGAGACCTTGCCGCCATCGTCCTCCTCCTCGGCTTCGTCTCTGTCGGCAAACAACAACGGCAACGCACACAGTGACTTGGTGCTGACGCCGAATACTAAGCTTGCGCCTGGCCCTGCAGCCGTACGGTCTTGACTTGTAAAGACAGACACGGCTCACTCGGGGTCTTGACTTGTACAGACAGACACGGCTCACTCGGGGTCTTGACTTGTAAAGACAGACCCAGAAGACATCATCACAATTGTTGTAAGTGCCGTCTCGAACGCCACAAAACAATTGTCTCCATAAGAAACCTGTTGCATCACTAGAGTTACAGGATAATAGGCCTGGCGGGGAGATTGTGGAGCACATCATACTGAAATAATCGCCGTTGAAGCCCGTCACTTATTGGTTTAGCCAGGGAGTGACGTAACAGGTGGGGGTGAGTTTCAGAGTTCCCCACTACAAGATACAATACGATGTCCCTAGTACTGTCATTCAAGGCTGTGCAGAATACAGGGGGTGGCAAATAGGAGAATGAATAGTGACGACGAAGGCGTGTGATTCCGAGTCAAGGAGCAATTAATTGACGACAGGATAAAGCCGATATCGTATCACGTGTGATGGGAGAGATGGCACGCTGCATCAGAGATGGTACGAAGCCAGTGGAAAGAGATAGTACGAAGATATGTAGCGAAGAGAGATAGTATGAAGATACGCAGAGAGATAGTACGAAGATACGCAGAGAGATAGGCCAACACGCAACGAAGTGATAGCAGGTACCGAAGCCGTGTGACGTAATCTTCAGGGGAGCTTCGTGGCAAATAACATCACCCAACGGCGGGGTCAGGACGTCGCACAATGCAACATTCTCCTTTGCTCCAGGAAATAGGTGCTGCGCTGAGCAGTTCGGGACAATTCGGTACACGCGCTGAAATTAATTGCGCTCAAACCGAGGTTCGCGCGGTTACGCTTACCGTACCCCAGCCTTTGCGCATGCATATTAATATTTCGCTTACGGGAGAGAAAAATTAGGCCTTCGTATTCTGTTACCCTGAACGGACACAACAGTTCCAGGTGTTACCCTGAACTGACTCACTTTTTTCGCCGCCGGCCCTCTAACCTGCAACCCCTTTTCAGCCGTATATAAGCCGTAGCAATACCCCGCGTAGATCACTCGCCCGTCAAGCCTCCCACCACAATGTCCTTGCTCTTGAAAGAAACCTTTGCCCGGTGCAAGAAGGAGAACCGCAGGGCCCTCGTCAACTTTGTCACCGCGGGCTTCCCCACCGTCGAGGACACCTTGCCGATCTTGCACGGCTTCCAGAACGCCGGCGTCGATGTCATCGAATTGGGCATCCCCTTCAGCGACCCGATCGCCGATGGGCCCACCATCCAGAAGGCAAACACCTTGGCCCTCCAGAACGGCGTCACCGTCCCCATGTGCTTGGAGTTGGTCTCCCAGGCGAGATCGGAGGGCATCACCGTTCCCATCATCTTGATGGGCTACTACAACCCCATCCTCCGCTACGGCGAGGACAAATTGGTCGCCGACGCCGCCAAAGCCGGCGCCAGCGGCTTTATCGTCGTCGACTTGCCCCCGGAAGAGGCCATCCTGTTCAGAGGCATCTGCACTCGCAACAGCATGTCCTTTGTCCCCTTGGTCGCTCCGGCCACCAGCGACGAACGCTTGAAGGTGTTGGGCTCCATCGCCGACTCCTTCATCTATGTCGTCTCCAAAATGGGCACCACCGGCGCCTCCTCCGAGGTCTCGCTGGGTATCGCGGAATTGTGCGCCCGCGTCCGCAAGTTCGCCGGGCCCAACATGCCCCTCGCGGTCGGCTTCGGCGTCTCTACCCGCGAACACTTTTTGCAGGTGGGCGAGTCCGCCGACGGTGTCGTCATTGGATCAAAGATCCTTACCCTCTTGGCCTCCTCCGAGCCCGGGAAAAGAGGCGAGGTCGCCTACGAGTATGGCAGGTCCATCTTGGGCACCGACTTTGCGGCCCACGCCCCGGCGTCGTTCAAGCACGCCCTCGCTAACGCCCTGGCCGTGGACAGCTCCACCTCCTTTGACGAGCAGCGCGACTTCAACCCCCGCTTCGGCGGCTTTGGCGGACAGTACGTCCCGGAAGCAATGTACACCTGCTTGCGCGAGTTGGAGCGCGCCTTTGAGGGCGCCGTCAAGGACCCTGAGTTCTGGGCAGAGTTCAAGTCCTTGTACTCGTACATTGGCCGGCCCTCCACCTTCCACAAGGCGCAGCGCTTGACGGACCACGTCGGCGGCGCCCAGATCTGGCTCAAGCGCGAGGACTTGAACCATACCGGATCCCACAAGATCAATAACTCCTTGGCCCAGGTCTTGATCGCCAAGAGGTTGGGCAAATCAAAGATCATTGCCGAAACGGGCGCCGGCCAGCACGGAGTCGCCACCGCCACCGCGTGCGCAAAGTTTGGTCTCCAGTGCTCCGTGTTTATGGGCGCCGAGGACGTCCGCAGACAGGCTCTCAACGTCTTCAGAATGCGCATTCTCGGCGCTAAAGTCGTGGTCGTCACCAACGGCACGCAGACGTTGCGCGACGCCACGTCCGAGGCCTTCAGAAACTGGGTGGCCAACTTGTCGTCCACCCACTACATTGTCGGCTCGGCGATCGGACCGCACCCGTACCCCACCATGGTCCGCACCTTCCAGAGCGTCATCGGCAAGGAGGCTAGAGAACAGTTCATGGCCTTGAACAACGGCAAGTTGCCCGACGTCTTGGTCGCGTGCGTCGGCGGCGGCAGTAACGCGTCGGGCATGTTCTCGCCGTTCGAACAGGATACCGGCGTCAAGTTCTTGGGAGTCGAGGCCGGCGGCGACGGTATCGACACCGCACGCCACTCGGCAACCTTGTCGGCAGGAGTGCCCGGCGTGTTCCACGGCGTCAAGACCTACTTGTTGCAGGACCAGGACGGCCAGGTCCACGATACCCACTCCGTGTCGGCCGGATTGGACTACCCCGGCGTAGGGCCCGAACTCGCCTACTGGAAGTCTACGGGCCGCGCAGAGTTCGTCGCCGCTACCGACGCCCAGGCCTTGGCTGGATTCAGGCTCTTGGCGCAGAAGGAGGGCATTATCGCCGCCTTGGAACTGTCGCACGCCGTGTACGGTGCCGTAGAGCTCGCCAAGAAGTTGCGCCCGGACCAGCACATCATTATCAACGTCCTGGGCAGAGGCGACAAGGACGTGCAGAGTGTGGCAGAAATCTTGCCCATATTGGGTGCTGAAATCGGCTGGGACTTGCGTTTCGAGGCTGACCCCAGTAAGGGCGCTGAGTCGTTGAACTAGTTTCGCATTCTTTACAACTCTTGACAATATATTCGAGACTTTTACCTTGCAGTAGAAAAGTTGAGTGGTGGGAAGAGTAGTGCTCAACACTTGCGGCTCATGTGGCCAATAGCCTAGTCTACGACACATCCTTTTAACTTGAGATCATGATCTCTTCCCAGGCAGCAATCTTCCGGCGATGTATAAAACCCACATATCTCGTAATGCAATTTACCTAGCTAGTACGCTGCCACATATGCATCACTATCTAGCAAAGCCGCTTGATCGGCCCCCATACCTCACACAGATTTCTCCAACGACTCTGGCATGTTCATCATCAAAAGCACCAGCGAAGTCCATCCGAGGAAATTCTTTGCGCCCTTCCCAGCTCCAGTCTGGTCATCATACTGTTCCCACAAGTATCCCGTAGACTTCCATTGGTCAAATATGTTCGCGATCAAATCCTTTCGCAACTTTTCGTACACGGACGCTAGCTTATGGCGATTAGCAGTCAGCAATTGCGCATGCTCGTGGTAATGCTGCAAGCTTTCGAGTACCAAGTAATTGATGTTGATCCAAATTGGCGATCTCCAGTAGTTCTCGCCCTTGCGGTAGTTCATGTCCTGCTTCGACAACAGCCTGATCCCGTACTTGCTGCGGAGATGGGCCGGGTTCGCAATCAAGTCTACCATGGCAACTATTTTCGCCTCGTCGGTGTTGGGTATCAACTTGGTCAAGAAGGGGAAGAGAGAAATGTATCCCTTGTGGCAAACATGTATATTCTCGTCATTGTCGTCGACGGACACATCGCAAAAGGTATTGTGCTTCAGGGACCAGTGAACGCGGTCAAGATTCTCCACAATATTTGCTTCGATAGCGGTATACTCCGCCAAGTCTTGCGGCTCATGCACAATTTCCGCGATCAATTTCATTGAACGAGTCATCACTCCAATCCACGACAACAAGTCTACATTCAATTCTGCAACGTCGACAGGGAGTGCCCTGGGATAGTCGTCAATACCGCTAGCTAAACTGTGGGAGATTGTGCGGCCCCGCCACCGGTAAAGCTCCGAGTTATCGCCCCTTTCAAACTCTTCCACAAGTCCCTGCTGGGTACGGCGGAACCATTGGTAATGTGTCTTCAACTTTGGATATATTTTTTTAGCATAGTCAATGAGCAAGTCCGAGTTCCCAAGGATAAGCAGACCCAATTCACTCTGATTCACAATCAGCGAAGCATCGTCCAACTGAACTGGGACCTCGGACTCGCTACGATTAGACACTGATTGTAACAATTGGCTCAACACCAACATGAGGGTAGGCGGATTGACAATCTCCGGGCTCTGCACTTGGAATTCTGCCGGCACCTTTGATCTTGCTTCCGGTCCGAGAATCTGTTCTCTGGCAATCCAGCCGTCCTCGTCGATTAGACTGAACCACGACTGAATGACTTCGAGACATAAATCTGAATCGTACTTCAAAAGCGGCAAGAGGTGGAAACCTTCGTCCCACAAGAAGCCACGTGGGAAAAACGGTCGCGAAGGGACGAGGGTGAAAAGCTCGTGGGGACCCTCGGGAGACCCTTCGAGCTTCAACTTTTCAAAAGTCTCTTCATTCAATACGGTGTTGCGGTCGACCAAATGGTCGCCGTAGAAGTAGGAAAGGCCTCCCAAGAGCCCAGAGAGGACCTCCATTCCGAACTGTTTTTCTGTTTCAGACGCAGCAGTTATCGGGAAATGACGAGCAAACTTGGCATCGAACCGCGACTTTGTTTCCTTGATCCGCGCGTCAAGATGTTGTGGAGAAAACTTTTCCGACACGGGAGTCTCCGCGTTATTGAAGAGAATGTGAAATTCGGCAGGTCCCGTAAACGTCTTCTGCACAAAGTGTAAATTGCCCTCATATTGGTGCATATCACGCAAGGTGAGAAGCTGGTTAGGGGGGAACCGCGGTGCATCTTTTCTTGACTTTATCAAATCCTGGACCGATTCCTGGAGCAAGGTTCCAAATATGTCGCCAGCACGCCACACGTTATCATCGGGCACCGAGAGCGAAACATGGTGCGTGCGCCGAGGATCGACCTCGGGGTGCACCAATTCCTCTACTGTCGGATGCTTGTTTGTGTCCGGCCCCTTTGTGACTACAAGCTGGAAAGCGCCCAACTCCTCTGATATTCCCATAAACCTCACGTCTCCGTCGTAGCCCGTAGCATCCTTCTGGTTGTCTAGCTTGATCAAATTTGACCGTTCACCTTCGTTGAAAAAGCTCGGCGACGTTTCGCCCTCCAACCCGGAATACCACAAGAAAGTAATATTTTGACGAGAGTGTCCTTTATGTGGTTTTGAGCGGACCTTCACGGCCCATGATTTCCCATCATCGCTCTTGACAAAGTCGATAATGATTTTGACGTGGAGATCGGAATCGTCTATAACCTGTCTGCCACCGAACCTTGGATCGTAGTATATCCAGTTGGCCTTTTTCATGTTGTCGCCTTGCTCGTACACATGACGGATTTTTTGGATTCCATTGACAGAGTCAGCATTGTACCACATGAGACCAGAAAGCAAGGATCTGGGAATGCGGGGGCGCACCCCAAAGTATAGCGAGGACCGGTAGGCCCCCCATAAGAGGGAAGCATCGGACATGGCCGAGACCTGATCCGCCATGCCACCGGTTGAGTTGGATGCGTGAGAATCGGAATAGAGATCAAAGTCTATGCCTGTATCACCAGCAGCAGCCCCGACATGGCCTAGTATGAGAGTAGCTAGGACCAAGATCTTAGCGAGGAGCCTGGCATGTGTCATTGTTGGCTCAGACGCGATCTGTACGCTATAAAACACGTGTATGGGAATTTTTCTTGCAGCCTGAAGCAGGCATGGAAAACTTTATCGATGCAATGGCCTCAGAGACATGGCCTAGGCGCGAGACTAGGTTTCGGAACTAGAGGTCCGGGCTTCTTGGATGTCTCCATAGAGAGAGACCTGGACGGCAGAGTCACGGGTGTCACTCTGCGACCTGTCTTTGCCCGGCTGAAATCTCCCCAGAATACGCTTCGTGTTGTCTCAGGTCCAGTAAGTATAGGTCCGCGTAATGCACCACAGGAGGGTTCGCTGCTCCCGCAAGTAGAAGCTCAGCTATACGCCATGTCGAAACAGGCTGCGAGCCGTATCAACGATGATTTGCTGTCATTCATCCCTGAAGAAATCACAGCACCGCTACATCTAGAGCTGGCTTCGCTCGATCAACCATTGTCGGTGCACGATCCCACCATGGGATCACTATTGGCAGTCTCTTACGGCTCAAAGTTCAAAGATATCGGGCGACGACCCGATTTCATGGCATACGTCGCGGGTCCCAATCAGAATATTTTGCACATTGCGAAGCTAGCTCGTCAATTCTCTCCTGAGGCATTTCAGGTCTCCAGCGTCACCGCGTCTCAACAAACCGTTTCTGCTCCGGCAGAATCAAGTCGGCGGGTAGCAGAATCTGCAGGTTCGTCTTTTCTTTTGCGCCTGATCGACCCAGCGTCGCCAATGTCGGTACAGAAGCCACCCACGCTTCACGATCATCCCAAGACCGTCCAATTCACAGAACCTATAAAACAAATTGTGTTCACACAGTGCGATCCTGCGGTCAATCGACGGATCATTCTTGTTCGAACTAGTATTAGGTTGCTTGTTCTCCGTATTCACAGTCAGGTGCATGGCGACTGGTCACTCGATGTCTTGAAAACTTTACACATCAACGATCTTGCAGGCTCTGAGTTTGCAGATGTCGCGGTGCGGCCCGGTGCACTACAGCGATTCGTGCTCGTGGATATAAATGGGTCTGCTAAGGTATGGGGCATATATAGCTACAAGATTGTTTGCCAAGTGCGAGGACTATGCTACAAGATATTTGATCCTGGAAACTTATCGCGATGGCACAGGGCGGCATATATGGACGACCAGCTCCTCATATTTTCTAGAACTCATGTGTTTCAGAGTGCGGTGGCAGACCCGCTGCACGGTAAGGGCGGCGCAGAAACTAGACTGAGCGCGCCCACTACTTGCAGCGCAATTGTGACAGCAGGTATATGGTCCAAGATATACGATGTGCAGACCGTTCAGAATGAGGTCTTTGTTCTCACAGGACGCGAACTCTTGTGGTGCACCCTTGATGACTCAGTCCTTACCCGGAAGCTATCCTACAAGCATTTTCTCGACTATGAAGATTCAACGTTGCAGTGTCGTGTCTCTCATTTCAAAAGTTCCCAGGAGTATGTGTGCAAAATTTGGTCAATGCACCATCCCTTGATTGTTGTGGTGGAATTCGGTATCCAAAAGTCATTGCCCGTGATGCTAAACAACCCCCATCTTATAAATTCTGCGTGGTCTCATGAGCGCCTTCAAGACGTGTTCATACTGTGCTCGGACACTGAACCGCTTACGGCCACAAGAGGTGGTAAGTTCGAGGAGGTGCCCTTGGGAAGAGAAAAGGACTATTATGGTATGTACCAATTGCATCCAAACACAGGCTTGAGTGTGTCCTTAATGACACGTCTCCAGGATACCGAACAAGATTCGTCAAGTGGAGCGATAACGCAGTTCAAAGCACTCGTGTCTTCCGATTTGGCTACTGGACCGCAACCCATGGCGAGAGAGGCTCTTCAAGCCGAGATCCAAAGAGTCATATCTGGCGAGATCCAGAGTGCAGTGACTTCATTCTCACGCAAGCCCAAGAATCAGGTAGATCTTATTCAGGAGTTCGCATCGCTCTTGGGTCGTGAAGACGTTCAGCGCGCCTTTCCTGAATCGTTCTTTCCTCCTGGCCAAGTCATTGATTTCGATAGTACAAGTGTGTCAGACACTAGGGAGTTGGGCGATATGATTGATCAGCTTTCTAATTTTTATGCGCTGAAGGATGTTCAAATTGTATGGGAAGGAACGGAATATCTTAAAAAGAGCGCACTGGATATTGACAGGTTAGACACCTTCAGGAAGATTGACAAGACACTCAAAAATCGGTTTGGCGGAATCGCCTCTGAGTTCAATCACCAAGTATGTCGCAAGATTGCCGCGAATACTCTTGGGCTTTCGCTCTTGTGTGCATCGAGCAATACTTTGACAGCTGAATTGGAGCATCTGTTGGATAAGCAGGCCCAGTCATGTTCGTTTCGTACCAAGTCAATTGTCGACGACTGGGATACTGATCTGCCAGTGGCCAAGTTTTCACGGGGCAGCCGGGTCGAACAAAAAGCAAAAACTCTGCGTCCGAGACAAAGCTCGCAGCTACGAAACAATGTGATGCTGCTGCCCCAGATACAGAGCCAACAAAAATCCAGTCAGGAAGTGCTGGTTCCAAGTCAGAACTTGATTGAAACGCCTGCGTTACGACATTCACAATCGAAACCGCAACAGATTCGCAGATCCCAAGCGAGTCAACAGAGTTCGCAAAAGCGTAAAAAGCGTAAGGGTGGATTTGCGTAGAATTACCAGAGGAGTAGATGCAGTTGACAAAACTCAATGGCCTAATCGCTGCTTATTGTCTAGAAGACGGCGGCCTATCTCAACAAGGCGATTGCATAACTGCCAAGTTTGTTCGCTCAACACATTAGCGTAGGTCAGCGATTTTCATCAATTCTTTATCAGTTCCTTGGGCTTTCTGAAGAATAGGGTGCATGCGGTCTAACGAAAAACAGAGCCGTCCAGTGCAGCCAAGTTGCGCTTCCTTGGAGTAGTTATTTCAGTTGGGTGTTTCTTGAGATTTCCAAAAAATTTGTAGGAAAAATACATCTGTAGGTTCAATGATCGATCGAGAGATCTTTGGTTTCACAAGGACGCGGCAGAACTAGACTTCGTTTTGCAACAATTTTGGTGAAATATACAAAACTTCATATAGAGGAATTGCCTAATGAATAGAGTGCCAAGAAAGTTTACCACGTGGAGGCATACTTCCTCTACTTGTAGGCTTCAGCCTATCAATATAGCCTTCTTCGGCTCCGATGACTTTAGTGTCCACTGCCTTCGAGACTTACATCGGCTTTGCTCACCCCTGTCTGGTCTTATCGATTCGATTCATGTCATCACCCGAAGCGTCAAAGCTCGAGGTAGGCTATCCAAAAAATGGTCAGATCTTCCCATAGCACACTACTGCTCAGCACACTCCGATATCAAATTGCATAGAGCAGATTCTGCTGCGGAAATCAAGCAGGTGTTTGCGGGAGATACGTTCCACCTTGCAGTTGCCGTCTCTTTCGGCATGCTTATCCCAAATGAAGTGATACGAGCCTGCCCTTTTGGCGGCTTGAATGTCCACCCCTCCCTTTTACCACGACACTCTGGTGCATCCCCCATTCAGTATGCATTGTTGAATGACGATCCATATACTGGGTGTACCGTTCAAACCCTCCATCCCACTAAGTTCGACAAAGGTGAAATACTCGCCCAGTCCGATCCCATACCCATTGGCGACAGTGATGACTACAAGACTTTGGAGCTGAGACTAGCAAAGAGTGGTGGCGAAATGTTGACCAGCATTGTTTCAAGAATACACGACTCATCTTTGGTCGCCTTGAAGCCCAAGTACCCATTTTCACTAGCACCAAAGATCTCGCCGTCAATGCGAGAGATTAGCTGGTCCACCATGAACGCACGCAGAATCAAACGCTTGAATGATGCATTAGGCCCTCTTTTCACCCATGTACGAAGACGATCGGGCGTAGAGTCTGAGATACTTCGTGTCATTCTCGACGGGATCAAGGTCCATCCTCGTCCGGAAAAGTGCCCCTTAAATGCGGGTAACTACATCAACACAGCAGGAGGGCTTCTCGTTCAAACTACAGACGGCTGCATAACAGTGGATAAAATAAAATTGCAATATTGCGGCTTCCTGACACCCACATCCTTTTGTCAAAGAATGCTGGGAAATCATGGCAAATATGACGTGTGTACATTTATCGATAGATCTATAGCGTGATCAGGCACTTTTTGTTGAACTCACGCACCGCGATGGAAATGTGGCGGTACAAAAAGTTGCGCTCTTCTTTTTGCGAAATGGGAATGAAGCAATCGCCGCTTCGCTGAAGCTGAATGCTGATCCCGTTCGGCTCTTGCGAAATGCATGCCACCTTGTGAAATAAAATAACCTGCTTGCTCTTGAGCTTGGCTATATCAAAAAGAATGATACGCAGGAAGGAAACGACCACGGCGATCACTTCGCCACTCAAAACCAAGTGGGCAACATACTTTTCGTGGAAGAATGCCCCCACATCAATGGCCTTCAACCAAAACTGGCCCTCAGCTTCCCGTGAGGAATAGGGTCGAGTAATCATATCTGTAGGCACGGGCCGCGGTAATCGCACCCGATCCAAACCATCGCCGTCAAACGCAGTGGTGGTGTTGCGGATCCCCTCGCTGACGTTCGATGCCAAATCAAAGAATCCAATAGCAGTCTTCGTGGGCAAGCCCACCATTCCCTTACCAAGTCCCTTGAAGAACCCAGCGGCTCCCCCGGAAGCAGCCCCCTCAATAGGCCCGGTGGCCACTCCGGTAAATCCTGATGACACAGACTCAAAGAACGAGTTCGCCCCAGATGCTACACCGTTCAACGCATGTTTGGGCTTGTTGCGCCGGAGATTCATGTACCGCCGCTCCTGATACTTGCGATCTAGTGTCGCAACCGAAAGTCCTTTGGCAAGCGAACCCGTCATTTTCGCAAAGGAATCGGAAAATCCAAATATCGACTTCTTCAAAAAGCTTAATCCACCCTTTGCAATACTGATGCCCAATTCTTGAGGATTATCGTTCATGTGGAACCCTTGATATGGCTCGTAAAATATGTCGAGAACTCCGGACGACAAGTTCTTGAATAAGCCGACAGGATTTCCGAGAAAGTCTGCAGAGCCCAAAATATTGTGTATTTGGTACAAGAAAGACTGGCTGTAATGAGCTGCAATCGTCTCAACAAGAGTGGGAAGAACGATCCGCATATTTTCAATAAACAACAGATTGAGGTGAATTGGAGCCTCATTAATACTGCCAATTGCCATAGTGAGTATATTAAAGAAGAGAATAAAGGCGTTTTGAGTGTCGGGTGCTTGCTCATCATCAAAACGGTTTGTTCGGGCAAATGATAAATTTAGCAGGATGGGCTGCAAAAGCAAGGACTCAAAGTAGACATCGGTAGCGTTTGTGATTTGCTTGGGCTCTGGCAACGAAATTTCAGTGTCACACAACTTATCCTGTTGCTTCTTGTTCCAACTTGCGCCAGGAAATTCGGCAAAATCAAGGAACATGAACAAAAAGTCCTCATCCACCTCTATAGACATTTCTTGGAGCAAGATTGTGGCGTACTTGAGTATCAAAACTCCGTGACTGTCATCTTTCACCTTGCTGACAGATGCTGATATAGAAGGATGGCTGTTCATTTCCTTACCAGACTTGGGGACAACAGTGGGGTACAATATAATTGGGAACACTCCGCCAAAGAGCTGGTTATCGATTTGAAACCACTTGACTTTCACGCTCAAGTTTTGGTAAAGATCGGACTCGTTGTAGCGTACTTCTAATCCACGTAACGACACATAGCAAATCTCTTGTGCCTTGATGTTTATCAATGACACACCAAAACCTTCAAACTTGGCAATCACCTTCGTGAAATACACGTCACCACTTTCGGAAACCTCAAACGTTTGCGACAAGTTAGCGTTCGAAGAAGCCCTGCCATCTTTAATTTTGTACAAACTGAGGCTCGGATCGTAGTCAGTAATTTTGAGGCACTGCGTCGGTCCATCTGCAACGACATTCAAATCGACAATTGTTTCTCTTCCCAGGGCGTCAGGGGGAAGCTTGAAAGGTTTCAAGTTACCAATCTCTGCCAAGTTCACGACGCGTGATCTTCCACGACATTTGATGATCAAATTGTGATTTATAGCATTAGGGTAGTCGTAGGCATATGGCATTGAGCTTCGCTGGGGGATTTTGTAGTAGATTGGCTTGTACACAGTGTCGTTTTTCACAGCATCTCCGTTCTCATCAATGTTGGGGTTGCCTTGGCAAATGAGGAATTCAGAGCTGCTGAAGTTGCGTATGGAGTAGGGCCAAATACTTTTAGCGTCCTCAATAAGAATGAATATTGTTGCACCTTCTAGAAGCACATTGACCTTCAAAAGCATCTGCCCCGAATCGCGGCGGTATACTTTTAGGTAGATCTTCCCAATGTTGTCGACATTAAATGGCATTGACCATTGTTCACCGTTTTCGGAAAACTTCAAGCAAAGGTTGCGTGAGTTGGACTTCTTCATTGCATATAATGGCTGAAGCTTTTGAGGCTCGAGAATGGTGGCACTTGGAGTCCCCCCCGGTTCGCTCAACTCAAGAGACTCTTCTAGCATGTTGCGCACAATATACCTGGGAGTGATTGTGACCACTTTCGACAACGAGTACTTGCCCTGACCATCCGACACCGACACACCAATGTTAATTTCCTGAGCCTTCCCGGGAATCGGAGCTTTGGCCGCAACTGTCAGTCCAATGGCATCGAAACTCATGGGTGCGGTCCAGCTCGAATTCCCGAGTTTGACCGTGGCACGATTCTTGCGATCGCCAAACTTGTTGAACGAGAACATGCAGGGGCTTCGAGTCGTAAGCAACCCCTCCGCGACTGACTCCATATTGTTGCCCCTTTCACTGACTGTCAAGTCGCAGCCCGTGCTATTCATTATGACGTACGGCGAATACACCACCACTTTCAAACTGGCGCTGGCATGTAATCCTTTTGGATAGTAAAGATGAAGCTTGAGTTTTTGCCCATTGGCATGACGCAAATTGAGTGAGTCCTCTCTGTCAAAATCAGCTCCCTTGACCGCGTTAATTATAGCGAACTCGGATTGGCTAAAGCCACAGTCCTTGGGCTTGATGCTCAAAAGCAATAAACTCGACAAGTTCACCACGTTGATATGTTCGTTGGCACCCTTCGTGATTGAGCCGCTCCAATCTCTCAGAAAGCGCTTATCGTAAATCCTGTAATCAAAATCAAACGGGAGGAGATTCTCGATCTGCACCGGCGCCGAAAAGACCAACGCCATGTGTGGGTAGATCTTTGTTAAAGGCTCGGACCGGTCAAAATCAGCTGCGATCTGAAAGTGACATGATGATTTGTCATTTACGTCGGAGGCTGGGCATTGCAAAGACACCGAACTTTGCGTCAAGTCTTGCCACTTGATCGACTTTGTTGAGATGTTGTACTTTTTTTCCACGCGCGGTTTTACTCGGATTCGACCGTCATAAGCGAGCGTTATTGGCACCAGGCCTGCAGATCCTGGCTCCACATGGATTTCTGTAAATTTGTCTTCTTCGCCATGGTGAGAGATTTGAAGTGTGATGGCAATACTAGCATCATTCACGACCTTGATTGCGGATCGAAGGGTAACAGTTTTGATATTACTCTCGTTCAAAATCACTTCACATGACAATCGGCTATGAACTCCATTTCTTGCTGGGCTTAGCATGTGCAACTCCTCTCCTTCGCCTGTTATCGTGACATGTCTCACTTCATCGTACTCTTTTCCGATGAACGCCACACCCAAGGAGCCCGACTTGGTATCGGTCAGTAGATTTTGCCGAATCTGGCGCCAATCCTCAAACAGCCAGGAGATTTTATCGTTTGACTTGACCAAGCGTCGCGGTGAACTTTCGTCGTGAGAGGCCCAGACTTCGACATCAATTCCAGTCTTGTTCTCGATAATGTAGGGATTATCTTCTCCTCTTGGCTTCAACTCTTGGTCATTGCTGAGTTTTTCGGATATTTGTGAGAGCAAGGCCACCAGCCGCGAGGTAACCGTGAGCTCAGCAACTTTGTGTGACACAAAATCGACATTTAAAGTGCCATGAGAGTCCATGGCTCTCGATGCATGAATTGAGACAGGCCAAGGATCCAACAACGGTTCCCATGAGGACTTCGCATAGTTGAAAATGTTAATAAATTGGTGCAAATGAGCCTCAGCTGATAAGTCGCTTGACCAGTTGCGTGCCTTGATCTCGAATGGCTTCACTTGCATATCCAACACCGGTAGCTCATGAATTTCACCAATTAAAACAAAGCGGAAGCCCCCAACAGCGACATTCATTGTTTCACTGGGGGGCAAAATATTCAGCTTTGGGATTACAGCACTGCTGGCAATATTCGCCAGCGTCTGACCTGCGGCACTACGCACATTTCCAAGTGATGGTCTGTGTGCGTCTACCACTTCCTTGATCTCTTCGAGAGGTTCCAGGCCGAATAACTCACTAGCTTTGTTCACGATTCCAAGGGCCAATCTTATATCCCGCAATGACACTCTTGCAAGTATAGGATCCACAGATGCCTCAAAAAGAGTTTTTTGTTGCAAATCTTCATAGACGCAAGACAAGGAGAAGTCGTCAATAATCTTGTAGCTGGCATTATCAGAGTCTGTCATCTTGGAGAGATATACGCCAGCTCCATTAGCGGCAAAAGACATTTTTCTTTGCGAGTTGAATGACACTTGATCGACTTTGAGCACGACAGCCAAAGTGTCTGCGGCAGTGGGATCCTGTAGCAACATTATGGTCGGCTCCTTGACAAATATTGAAATCCCAAACGCTTGCAGTCCGACACCATCATTATCAGGTAGAGGCGTATTCCCCGGTAAAGTAGTGGAGGGCAACAAAGAGTCGCATTCACTCGTTACACTAGACGCACTGCTGCCCGTGTACAGACTTTTGCTTTCCAATGCGCGATCTAGGAAGGTCTGCATTACTCTCATGTGATCAAGTGCGAGTATTACGCAAGGCTTCTCGACCGTCACCATCACGGCAACCATGCTTTGTTCAGGCAGACCATCGCATGTTACCTGACATATAATTTGGTCTTGGGCCCCTCGGGATGCGGGCATTAGTTCACGGAACTTGGAATCAGTGCCGCTTCGTTTGTCCTCCATGACGACTGAGTTTAGGGATATTGTCGCGGCGTACCGGCCATCGCTCTCCATATCTGCTGTGATTCCGACTTTTTGCAACGAAAATGAAGCAATTGCGTTTTCATCAATCTGCGTCAGCGCATCTGTGTGGTTGAAAAGGGTGATACAGAAGAGCGGAGCCTCGAACGAAGCCTTCAATGTCTTCTTATGAGCCGATGGCAAACCTAATTCTGGCGTTTCCACCGGCAGCAGCCCCCTCTGTGGGGTCAGTGCACCCATGGCATCATGCCTGACAACAGTGTTAACATTGCGAGCTTCTTTCTTGACCTCCATCGTGTTTAAATCTCCATCTTTTGTGTCAAATGCGTTTGAGATTGAGTCTGCCAATTCCAACAAAAATTGGAGCTGAAGTTCGGACAAGGACACGTTGACTGCAGGCATGAGTCCTCGAGCAAAGAAAAGCGGCGTTTCTTCACTACCAATAGATTCTTCATTGTAATCAACGTCAAAACTCATGTCCAAGCTCTTAACTATATCAGACACTTGATGGACACCACTAGCCAAGTGCAACTCGGACAAAAGTGATATGTTACGCACCCCCGCGGAAATCGCATTCTGAACCGCGGTCTCATCTTTCGTAAATTCGTTGGAAGCGTACAATTCGCCAAGACGAAGGGTAATCTTGTCGATCTCACTGGCCTGGCCTTGACTGACTCGGGGAAACACCACATCTGGGGCCTGCACAATAACATCAAATTTCACGCGATTGACATAATCAATCTGCTGTGCCTGATTAATAGCCGCCAAGCGGGCGGTGTCATACATTTCTTTCATTTCCATAAAGTGGCTCAAGAATACAAAGATGCGATTGAAGGCATTTTCGACAAAGTTGACGGTTAGGGCACCCACGCGCACTTCTGCCACCGCATCGTAGATATTGGCGTTGGTAACAGGATCGAACGTTTTGTAGGAAAACTCTGCCAACTTGTGGCCTTCGATATCAATCAAATGGTGTGGGAGCATCAGCGGCAGGCCTAGTTCAAACTCGTCCCACAATTTCAACGCACCAATAGTTCCTGTGACCTCCAACTCTTCCGGGAGGATCAAAAGATGAGCATTTGCGGTGCTTAGCGTCAAAGTTGCAAGCTTGAGGTCGTTATCATTCAACACCACGATAATGCTATCGAGATTCAAGTCCACGTTGACCTTTTGGGGACTAGCTTGTTCGCTAATTGGAGAGTTGTGATTCAAAGCATCAGCTGGGGTAGCCTCGGCATTGGGGTCGGTAAACGTGTTGAGAACGAAGCTGTACAAGCCTAACCACGATGCTCGCGTGAGCACAAACTGGACTGTGGCAAAGTCAATCTTGATATCTTGGTCAAAGACTTCGATTTCTCGCTGTTGGTGATACGCAATCCGCTGAGTGCGCGTGTACTGCAACACGAACAATTTTTTATGGGGCAGATCCGAGTCCTTTGACTTGGGGGTCGACGAGACCAACAGTTTGAACGCGGCATTTCTTGATGCAGTAATATAGTCAATCACCTCAATGTCGCTCAAAGACAAGTCGAGGCCGATAGCGCACTGTGTACTGTAGAGCAGCGCCTGTACCGCGTCGCACTTTAGTTCGACCAAGCGCTCTGACTCGAACAAGACTTGGTTCGTGCAGCGGGAAAGAACAATTGTGACGTGGCCGACCGAGAGGTCAAAGTCGACAAGATGTTGTTTTTTGATGGCTTCGGACACTGCCGAGCCCACGTCCAGGGCAGTTGACCCTGTTGGCTCGAAGCTGGACACATCGGTAATCAGGCTTTGCTCGTTAGTTTCTAGCGCATGGAACATGCTAGTGTCTCCTGCCGCGACGTTATCAATGTTGGGCACAGCCTGTTCCACAATTTTGAGCAAGATCTGGTACTGGAAGTCATTCAAGGCGAGGGTGATGTGGGGGATGTCGCCGCCCACGGTAAAGCGCGGCAAGTTATAGGCCTCGGGCAAGATCGATACTCCAACGCGCAACCCCACGCTAAACTTGTTGAGGATCAATGCGGGCTTGGCGCGATGATTTTCCGTGTGCAACTGTTCCATGGTGCTTTTGATATCAGGGCCTACCAAGAACTGAGCGTCCTGAAGGAAAAGGGAGAACTTGTCGTACATGAGGGACTTGAGCAGGAGCCAGTCCTGCTCCGAGTACGTCTGCTTGGCCTTGATTTCCTCGATTTTCGAGCGCTCTACCAAGTCGGACACGACACTAATGTGGCCGGCGTCCAAGATGGCGACGGGCGACTTTATGCTGCCGGGATCGAGGGGCAAGATGATGAGGGGCGCCTGCAAGTCTAGCTTTGCGTTGATGGTGCGGTGTTCTTCCAAGGCGTACTGCAAGCCTATACGAGTTTGCTGGGACAAGCCTTCCATGGTAGCTTCGGCCGCGTTCATGATGGCGCCCACGGTGTCCCAGTGGATCATGGGCGGCGAGAAGAACTTGACGACCTGTTCCACGAACCGCGGATTATAAAAGATAGTCATGGAGCGTAAGCGGGCAAGGAGGATGGAGTCTGCGCTGTTATCGAGCGGGTTCTGCTCGAACGATACCTGGAAGAACGGCAGGGTGTCGATCCTATCGGTTTCTGCATCCCCGTCAGCGTGCGCGTGCCCGTGCTTGACGCTTACAAAGTGTTTGTAGATGGTATTTTCGCTGCCGTCTATGATGCGGAACTCGCTCAACTCGAATTTCGCAAGGGTCGAGTCTGGGCGCAGCAATATGCGGGTCGTGCATCCTTCAAACACGATTTCTGCCAAGTTGGGGGCCGATTTATGGTTGCGGACGGAGATGCCGCCGCGCTCCAAGAACGTTTTCAATTCGTACTGGACCTGTTCGCGCGGGACGTCCACGCTGTTTGCCACCGCTTGTTTCTCGTCATAGTCTATTGCGTCGTAGAGGGCCTGGCGCTGTTCGTCCGAGAGGTGCATTTCCGAGTTGGCGGCGTCGTCTGGCGTGTTTTGAGGGGTGTTGGACGGAGCTGATCCCCAGAGGTACGAGAACCAGCCCTGCTGCTGGGCTTGGGGCTGGTCCTGGGCCAGGGCCAGGGCCAGACCCTGAGTGAGAGGCTGATTCAAGGGTTGTGTCAGAGCATGCTGTTTCCGCCACTGGGACCGGGCCAAGGAGCGGTAAAACTTTATGTCCTCGAACGACAACTGGCGGTGCCACTCGTCCAAGCTGGCCGAGTCTGCTGGCGAGAGCTGGCGGGCAAGGAGCTTCGCGTAGAGGGCGGTATAGGCGAGCCGCTCGTCGCGGCGTTTCGCAAAGTGGGCCCACAGCCACTTGTAGTTGCGGTCGTGGATCTCGTGCAAGACGGAGTGGATAGCGTAGCGGAGCCAGGCGCGCGGGTCCTGCTGCGGCAGGGCGGCGGGCCGGTGGCGGCGGAATTTTTCCGTCCTGAGGTGCCAGTGGACCTTGCTGGCGGTGTACCAGAGATTCTGGTACTGGTCGGCGTCGAGTTCTAGGGCAAGCTCCTTGAAGAGGAGCTCTGCCTTGACGTGCGGGGCCGTCGGGGTCGAGCCGTGCTTGCAGAGGGAGATCTTGCCCAAGCCGGTGACGGGCTTGAGGAGGTACTGCTGGGCGGTGAAGGCGTCCTGGAGAGCGCGCAAGGTGGCTGCGGGGTCTGTCGGATAATGTTGCAGGGAAAAGTCCGCGGTGTGCATGTAGGCGGCCAAGCCGTCGAGGGTGAGCAATTTGCGGGTAAAGTCGTCGGCCAGGGAGATGTAGGAGGGAGACCATTGGGAGTCGACGGAGACGGCGGACAACTCGCCGAGGACGAGGCCGAGGGCGTAGGGGTTTTCAGCGAGCTTGTTGTGGTCCTCGTAGCGGAGATGGATATTCTGGATGGTGATTTGCAAGTTGTCGATAATCTTCGTGACGAGGGACTCGGTGAAGGATTCGTTAGCGGAGGCGTGCGGGTCCTGGGCGGAGAGCGAGGCGGAGGACAAGTCGATGGCGTCGAGGTGCTTTAGCTTTTCTAGCTTGGCGGCGAGGGCCTTGCGGTCATGGGCGAGGGGGTCGATGGGATCGTGGATGGTGGGCAGGACGAGGAGGTAGACGTCGTTGATGATGACCTTGACGGGTTTCGACTTGAGGTTTGACCAGGGGATCTGGAGAGTCAAGTGGCCGATGTGGCCAAAGTTGAGGAGAATGGGGAGCTGTAGGGCATCGAGCGACTCGCGCTTGAGCGTGAGGCCCGAGAGCTTAGCGTCGCCGGACCAGATGCCGATATTGAGCTGTTTCGGGTCAAAGTCCTCGATGTAGGAGCCCAAGAAGCGATTGAGGATCGTGGCCACGAGCGATTCGAACATGGCGGTGATCGGGCGGTTGGGTTGGGTCGGTTAGCTTTGGTCGGTTCGCTTGTGAAAAGTCTGAATCTCGAGAGTCACAGCAATGTAAGAGTGTGGGGGTGTTATGTAAGACGTTATGTAATAAGAAACTTAGTAAGGCATTACATAAGCATGCATTATAGGGGGTATGCGTTAAAGGGGCCTAACAAGGGCGATAAGCGTTACATAATCCCTGATCTTTCCGATAAGACGACTAAGCACGCACCACTATAAAGCGATATCATGACTAATTCCCACTATACCGCGATTCAGAGGCGCATTTAATGTTCTTGTTTTTCTGCGGCCCGATAAGATTAGTCTGTCTCATCTGACTATTAGACACACCAGTCCTATAACAAGACTATATAAGCAGCCTTATCCGCTTGACAACTAAAACCACTCAACTCTAATACTTACACAACTACACAACCCACACAACCACGCTCATGTCCAAGCCATCCCGTCCGCTGGTCGGCGACTACGCCTTGGGCTCCCCCATCGGCAAGGGCTCCTTCGCGACCGTCTACAAGGCGTACCACGTCTCCTCCAACGCCACCGTCGCCATCAAGTCCATCCTGCGCTCAAAACTAAAGTCAAAGAAGCTCATTGACAACTTGGAGGTCGAGGTCTCCATCCTCAAGCACATGGACCACCCCCACATTGTCCGCCTCCTTGGCTACCACCAGTCCTCCTCCCACTTCCACCTCATCATGGACTACTGCTCCATGGGCGACCTCTCCTACTTTGTCCGCCGCCGCCACCTCCTCGCCCAGTCCCATCCCGTCATCGGCCCCTTGCTTGCCCGCTACCCGTCCCCGCACAACTCCCACGGCCTAAACTACACCATCTGCCTCCACTTTTTGAAACAGTTGGCCGCCGCCGTCAGCTTCTTGCGCGATAACTCCCTCGTCCACCGCGACATCAAGCCCCAGAACTTGCTCCTATCGCCCCCGCTCCCCCTCGCCGTCTTTGCCGCACACCACTACCTGGGCTTGCCCGACTTGCCCATCTTGAAAATCGCAGACTTTGGCTTCGCCCGCTTCTTGCCCTCCACCTCCATGGCCGAGACCTTGTGCGGCTCCCCCTTGTACATGGCCCCGGAAATCTTGCGTTTCGAAAAGTACAACGCTAAAGCGGATCTCTGGTCCATCGGCGCCGTCCTCTACGAAATGGCCGTCGGCAAACCCCCCTTCAAGGCCGAAAACCAGATGGAGCTACTCAAGGCGATCGAGCGCGCAAACGACCACGTCAAGTTCCCCTCCGCCGCCCAGACCCCGGACCAGCTCAAGCTGCTTGTTCGCTCCTTGCTCCGCCACAACGCCACCGAACGCGCCCTGTTTGCCGAGTTCTTTGCCCACCCGCTCGTCGCCGGAGACTTGCATGGCCACGGCGACCGTATCGATGTCCCTAGCGACGATAACTTGTTTATCAGCGAATACTTGAAGGCCCCGACTGAGCTTCAGGATCAGCATCTGGACGCTCAATCCCCTACCCCTGATGTCAGCTCGCACGCAACAGATAACCCTCGTTCCAATACTACGTCAGCAAACCATCCCACGACAAACCCCCATCCAACGACAAATCCCCATCCAACGACAAACCCACATTCAACTTCCTTAACAACCACTAACAAAACAAGCTTTACCCACCATCGCACCACCACCAGTCGCGACGAACACATTAAACGCATAATCTACCAAAACAGTCCGGACCCGTCCAACACATCGCTCGTGACCCATTTGCATGGCCGCAACACCCTCGCCCACATCCACCCGCCAGACCTCGACAAGGAGTACGTCGTCATTGAAAAGCAGGTGGTCGAGGTCAATGCGATCGCCGACGAACTCGCGCATGCCGGCACGGGCGCGGGCGCCATCCATCCGCGTCGTCTGGCCCTGGGTCAGACTCAGGCCTCGGGTCAGGGCCAGCCCTCAGGTCAGGTCTCGGGTCAAGGCCAGCCACCGTATACCGGCCTGGCCCGCGTCCCGCGCCGCGTCTCCAGCACCTCGGGCCACCGCCCCCTCGTCTCCATATCCCCCACAAACGCCTTGTCCAAGGCGATCGGCTTGGCGTCGCACCGCTTGTTCGGGCCCCTGGCAAAACACATGCTGGCCCCGCCGCCCCCACCAGCGCCGGAAACCCTCGCCGACCCTGTTCTGGTCCGCAAGGACGCATGGAACGCGGACTTTGGCGACCTTTTCGCGCGCAGGGGCGCCATCCCGTTGCCGGCCCCCTTTTCGGCGCCGCCCACCGACCTTTCTCGCGACGAGCGCGTCTTGCGCGACTTGGAGTCGGTCGCCACCAAGGCGCATGCCGTCAATCTCTTTGCCGACGTCAAATTCAGTCAGCTCATCCCGAGCCCGCCGTGCATGGACAGTGCTGCTGACGACGATACCACAACGGTCGTTGGCGCAGCTGCCTCTTCGCCCTTGGACCGCTTGCCGCCGAGCGTCACCAAAACGGTCGGCGAAGAGGGCATAGTGCTCTACGTCAAGACCTTGTCGCTTTTGGCCAAGGGCATGGCCATGGCGAGCGAGTGGTGGTACCGCCAGCACGACCCCAGCTCCGCGCACGACCTGAACTCTGCGGCGGAGCTCGATTCGTCATCGCTCTCCTCGTGCTCGTCCGTCAACAGTGCCTCGGCCGCCGCCACCACGGCACACATCAACGAAATGGTGCAGTGGATGCGCCGCCGCTTCAACGAGTGCCTCGAAAAAGCCGAGTTTATACGCTTGCGCGTGCAGAACGCCATCGCGCTTCTCCAGAAGGAAGCGGACGAGCAGCAGCACCGGGATGTGGCAGATTCTGAATCGTCTAATGCTGCCGCCAGGCCTGCTCCTCACCACCCGAAACCCGTGGCGGAAAAGCTCATCTTCGAGCGGGCTCTCGAAATGTCGCGCACCGCCGCCATCAACGAATTGGTCAAGGAGGACTTGAAGGGATGCGAGTTGGCATACAGCACCGCTATCTGGATGTTGGAAGCGCTCTTGGACGACAGCGAGGACCGCAGTGAGGAGATTGACTCGCAGGATCGGGCAATGATTGAAAAGTTCGTGGCGAGTATAGGTAACCGTCTCTCCATCTTGAAGCGCAAGATCGACTCGTCGTAGTGGGGGCTGTGCCCCTTTCGATAATTTGTTTTCTTTTCCTAGTTATTCTCTATTGTTGTTGCTGTATATTTCGAGTATACTTTTCGTCATTCCCATTGATTTCGCCATGTGGTTTGAGGCATTATTCTTCGATTTTGAGATATACGTTGCTTGGATCCCCACCAGTCGCCCTTGAGACTTGCTTCGTATGAATTTCTGACAATCGTGGATACCTCCCATGGCCTCGATAGGCTCCGCACCGATTTACAGCGATTCTGGAAGTGGGCTTACTGGTAATCTTTGACTGTACCGCTATCTACGATGATCATGCTGATGATCACCCGAATGCTAACATATACTATTATTCGCGGAGGTCTCCCCGTGAGCACACCTATGCAGTCTCCATGAGGGTTTCCTTTTTGTTCCCCATGATGATCGGGCGGTCTTCCTAGCAGGAGGCGTTCCCCGCTGACCGTCCAGTAGGATCATATCTGCGTAGTCTCCATGAGGGTACCTTTTTGTTCCCCATGATGATCGGGCGGTCTTCCTAGCAGGAGGCGTTCTCTGCTGACCGTTTAGTAGGATCATATCTGTCTCCATGAGGGTACCTTTTTGTTCCCCATG